>JANHGB010044360.1:18624-49688 GCA_026283785.1 Coracopsis vasa
AGGAAGCTTTTCCAGCAAAATCCCCATAAATAAATCCTGGATAAGGCAGGTCACACATCAAGTTAAATCACAGATCTGAAGTTATATTTCATTTAAAGGACTAGAATTTTCTGCATTTGACACCATTAAAGAATCCAGCCTGTTCTCCAGCATTGTCAGCTCATCTTGTAGAGTTTCGCTACTAATGGACCTCAAGTGGGAAGATTAAAGAAGCAGTTCATTCTTTGATAAGGCTGAGGAATCATAATAAAAAGAATCCAAGTCTTCTCCCCACAGTCTGAGCAAACATTTTGACAAAAGTAAATGTGGGCACTCATTGTGACATCTCAGTCTCAGTGGAAAAATCCACTGCTTTGAGTGATCAATTTAGACCTTAAAGCGTTTCCAGTATAATAAAAAGTGATGGAAGAATTCAAGGGCTGCAGAGGGACATAAGTGCCTGATTGTTTGTTTTGGCTCTTTCCAGTATGTGTAGAAATGTTCCATTTCCCTAGAAGTATCAATTAAGCTGTATTGACTTTTATTTCTGGAAATGGGAAGCTTTCTTCTCTCAGCCAGATAAAGAGCAAGGTTGTGGTTTGTTCAGAACTTTTTCACCCATTTCATACCTTTGCTTTTTGATGCTTCTTAAGACATGGAGGATTTATAGGATAAAAGTGCAGCCAACAGTATTCACATGGATGCACTGAAAAGTAGGTCAGTGTACCTGGAACTGTGAAAGGTTAATGATGAAGCTTGAGATATAGTGAAGCTTTTTATGTGTTAGAAACACGCTTTTGTTCAAATGTGATCATACACAAATGTAAAGATGGGTTGGTCACGTTGACATTAAAGGAACCCTACTGATTTCTCAGCTGATTAACAGGCCCTTATTGAAATACTAAATTACAGATGGGTTAAACCGTCTAGGACACGTTCTGCTACAGCTCAGAGAGCAGTGCGGTAGGGCTGGAGTTGTCATCCTGGTGTCATTCATGGAGCAAATGCTCTCCCAGTTTTGCCATACAGGCCTTCATGGATGGATGAAGGATGTTTTCTCTTTAGCATGCCTTTTTTTTTGTCCCTTAAAAACCTTTGTGTATCTGTTCATGTTTCAGACCACTTTGTAGTAATATTTGCAGGCAATGAAACAAGGAAGTTGTACCACTAACAAAGCCTGTGCTTTCTCTGTCCTCATCAGGGTGAAAGCAGCACAGAATGAGTTGGGACAGCAGATCCTGGCTGACTTTGAGGAAGCCTTTCCTTCTCAAGGTACAAAGGTAAAGTTCTCATTTCCCCTCTTCCTCCCATTGAGTATGTTGTTGAAAACTATTCAGTGTAATTGGCATTGGTTTAAATCTCATTTTACATCTAGACTGGATATCTCTGTCTCTCAGGAGTTGTTTTAGAAAGCAAACAGATCTCCCAGGCTGTAGGGTGCCAGGTGTATTTCTCACTGCTTATGTCTAGTGAATATGGGAAAGAAATGACACCCTTCCTCTGTCACGCTGTGACACACCTATTGCAGCAAGGTCTGCAAGCCAGTCAAGGAATGCCCAAGCAAACCATGTCTGGCCCTGTAGACCAGAGTTGGGTTCCCTCAGCACCTCACCCAGTTTACTGGTTATTTGTTGGACACACAAAGGTTTGTGTTGTGTTCAGAGAAAGCCAAGCACAGGCTGTTTGTTGACATGCTGCCACCAAGTTTGTCTTTGGATTACTCAGCACAGATACAAATCTGGGCTAAGGCTGAGGCACCAGATGTGCTTTCCCAAAATTATGCATCCAAATGTTTGCAAACAATATGTGGGGTAGGTGTGAATTGAAATTTACTTCAAGGAAAACACTAGTTCTGTCTTCCAAAGCACCAGGTCTGCTGGTTCCTTTATAAAACTAACAAGTACAGAAATGCAGAAACTATTTGGAACAGATCCTTAATGAAGGGCCAAGCTGTGTCCACATGAAGGAGCATCAAAAGAGCTTTTTTTGAAAGAAGTTTCTAATTTTTCTGTCTTCTCCACTAACATCATGGTTTGTGCCAATACAGAGCAGCAGATGCTACTTTATGTTGCAAATTGATCATCTGTAGACTGCTTTTTACCCCACATTAATTTGGCTTTCAGGCTTGCAGAAAAGGAATTTGCTTTTCTCACTTGCCAGCCACGTCTCTTAGCTGCTCCTCAGGGTATCTAGGCTGATGAAAGGATTTGCAGAAGTGATGGGACAACGATTCTTTCTGTAGATGGAGCTGGCAGCCTTTCTGTGGTAAGGAGCTTCCTGGCTGCTGAGCTGTAGGACAACTATATGGCCAGTGAAATGGAAGCAGCTCAGTTTTCATCCCAAAGGAGGAAAGATTGCCTATGTGATAATAGAGAGTAACAGCAGAAGCATTAAGGAGAGAATAATGAGAAAGGATAAAAAGAAGATAAGCTGAATACTGCAGGGTGACCTGCAGTACAGTTTACAAGCACCCATTCAGCTATTTAACCTTAAAACATTTGTTCCTGTTTATTTTGATAGAGGCCTGGCGGACCCAGCAATGTCCTACGTGATGCGTGTCTAGTCGCCAACGTCCTGGATCCCAGAATCAAACAGGAAATCATCAAGAAATTTATTAAACAACACCTCTCAGAGTATCTGGTCCTTTTCCAGGAAAACCAAGATGTAAGGGAAGCTTAGCAAGCTCCATTTGGATTTCACATTTTGCTGGCGTTCACGGAGGTCACGTTTCCACAGGTTCCTGTGGTGAAATGTTTCTAACGTGAGGGCTCAGGAGCAGAGATGTGGTGTGGTATGAACTGGCTGATGAGTTGGGAGTCAGTGCCGTTTCTCCCAGGGTGACTTCTTCCCACCTTAGACCTCACTTTCATGTATCAGCACTGGAAGCGTTTCCCCCTCATATAGTAATAAAGAAATCCAAGTTTAGAAACTTTCTGCCCTCTAAAGGGTTGAAAAATCAGGCTTTGAAAATTGCAGACCTAAAAACTTTGAAAACCAACAAGACTTCCCCCAAAACAAGCAAAAAAACCCCAAAGAACCAAAATGCCTAAAAAGGGGGGAAGGGATTTCCAGAAGTGGATTAATCTTTGCAGCTAATTTTTAAACTTCATGTTCTGGTGCTAACAGCTTTAAAAAATTAACTATAATCATCTTGAATTTGAAAAACTACCAAAGGACCAACCACAAAACCAGCCTCGGATCAAAATGTGGGTTAACAATTTCGAAATCTTAACAGTTTGTGACAAAGAGGGAAAAATAAAGCTAAAATGCTTCATTTTAAAGAGCATTTTTCCAGCAAAGTTTGTTTTTATTAATCTTGCAACTCTCTGACCAGAATGCACTAATGCTGAGGGGGAAAAAAAATCCATTCTACTCATGATAGAGGAATTCTCTGTGAAGTCTCTGTGTCCACAGTCCAGCTGAATGGAAGCATCCAGGAATTCCTGCGTTCTCATCCCACTGTTGACTTTAACCTCTCTTTCTGCAAAACAAAGAGGGTGGGATCAGATGAATTATTTATGGCTTGAGTTTTCAATAGTACCTACACGATTTAGGTTTGCTGTTATCCTCATTTTCAACAGAGCTTGCTCTCTTAATTCTCAGAAGATAGAGTGTTCAGTCTGGCATGTGTTTAAGCACTTTGAATCATAGAATAATTTAGGTTGGAAAAGACCTTTAAAATCATCAAGTCCAACCATTAACCCAGCACTGCCAAGTCCACCACTAAACCAGGTCCCTAAGTGCTGCATCTACACGTCTTTTAAATACCTCCAGGGATGATGACTCCACCACTTCCCTGAGCAGCCTGTTCCAGCACTTGACAACTCTTTCAGGGAAGAAATTTTTCCTAATACCCATTCTGAACTTCCCCTGATGCATCTTGAAGGATTCAAAGAATTACTAATAGTGGTCAGGTTAGCTTGGATCAATAACACAAACTGCTCTGTGAAAAGACAGCAGCACAGTTAGGCAGTCAGGCTGCTGCTGTTTAAAGGTGATGTTGTCCATCTTGCTCAGGTGGCCTGGCTGGATAAGATCGACAGGCGCTATGCTTGGATAAAGCGTCAGCTGGTGGACTATGAGGAGAAGTATGGGCGGATGTTTCCCCCGGAGTGGTGCATGACGGAGCGCATCGCTGTGGAGTTCTGCCACGTCACGAGGTGAGTGTCTGGGGGGATGCCTTTTGATGCCTCCCAGCAGTGTCACCTTCCTGAAAACAACGGGTTGGCTTGTCTTTCACCAAACTGAGTGTTTATCCATAGGGCTCTAAAGGCAATCTCCAAATATCTATGTAGAATTCTCTATGATTAAGAGCAAGTGAAGAGTGAAAACCCTGAGAACCATCACTAAAACTGCATGTACTGTTGAGAGTGAGATACTGTGGGAATCAATTTTCAATATAACAGAGGTAAAAATCAGTAACATTAGAGACCAAGTGAAGCTGACTGCCTCAGACCGTGCTTTTCCCCAGCCAGAAACAGGGGACCAGTGGAAAGTGCCAGCTGGAGTCTCAGTAGCACCATTGCCTTTGTTCTGGGACCCCAGTCAGAGACACTGCAATTCCCAAGGTTTGATCCTGCAGGCTTTCCTGGCTGCAGCGGCGTGCTGGCTGTTAGGAGATGGGGTCCTGTTGACCACAAAGCTCTAAACAACTGTGGTTATGTTTGAAATGTGATCTGTAAAGCAGTTTTATGTTAGAGAGCATCTTAGGAATTAGCTTGACTTTTTCTGTGATGAAAGCCTGCCTAGGGAATAGACTGAATTACAGTGTTAGATTTCAGATCTTTCTCTTTATAGAAAACCACATTTGTTTTTTCTATTCCCCCCGTCTTCCTTCTCTCCTTCAGGACTGAGCTTGCTAAGATAATGCGCACGAGAGCAAAGGAGATTGAGGTGAAATTGCTTTTGTTTGCAATTCAGAGGACAACCAACTTTGAAGGACTTCTGGCTAAACGCTTCTCAGGTTCCACTCTGGCCGATGGAACAGTGGTAAGGGGGTTTCTAAGAGCAGCCCTTTACTCAACAACGCCTTTGGGAGAAAAAAATCCCTCTCACACATACAAAGTGGAAATGGGAAACTGCAAAAGGTGTCACCTGCAGCCTCCTTTTGCACTTGTTAAGGGTGTTTAGTGTGATGTGCTCAGTGGCTTGTAGTTGGGAAAGTGATTCTTGATTATTGACTGTGGCAGAGAGCTCACAAGAAGGAGAAAGGACGCTGTGTACTTTTTTGGTTCTCCTGAGCCCTGTGCTGTTTGCAACTGAAGCCACATTGCCAGGGGGAACCACAAAGTAATTATGGCATTGTGACTGCGTTATAATGTTTGTTCTCTGCATGGTGATGACACACCATAACTAAAAGTTCCCTCTTGTCTTCATTTCTAGCTACCACACACTCACCACATGGTACCAACTTTCAATCCCACATTGTCTGTTGGGTTAGTCTTACTTGCAGGGGCATTAGTGGTTTCTAGTTTTCAGTATCTCATTTGGTAGATTGTAAAGTCAGAGCCAAGAGAAACAGCTCAGTCAATATCTCTGGGGGCATCTCTGTTCTTTTTCTGCCTGAAATCTCAGCCAAGAGCTCTGCCAGCCAAGTGCCCTGGGAGCACAGAGTCCACGTGTGACTCAGAAGCTGCTGGTTTGAGGTTGGCTTCTCTCACCAGCTGGTGTCTTGAAGCTTACTTGGATGTGATAATTCAGCCTGTGAGGCAAACCTGCTGGACCCACTTGTAATTTGCTGTGGATCAGTAGGTGCCACTAATTAAAAAGGGAAGTCCTGTAAGGTTTTCCTCCTGGCTGAATTTAGATCTCTCAAGAATATGGCTTTATTTTTCTGACAAATTTCATAGGGAATCTGCAGCTGTGATTAAATTGGCTTCACTGGGTTGTTGTCCCCGTGGAGAGGGTAGGCACAGAGGCTGTTCCAACTGAGAAAAACAGGAGGAGAGTGTGTAATTTGTAATAAAAGAAAATTTTCTGTCCCCCTTTCTGATGTGCCTGGAAGCTTTGGCACAACTGACAGTGGGTGAGCATGGGTGCAAGAAGTGCAGGCTTCTTGCAGTGCTGAAGATGAATGTGCTGGTCGAGCAGTGGAGAGGAGCCAGACTCATGCCCTGTAGTAGGAGTGAGTGTGCTGTAACCTTGATGAAGAGGCACTGCCTGGCACTCTGCAGTCACCTTTGTGTTTGGAAAAGACAAACTCTTTTACAGTGCTTTGAAGTAAAGCAAAACAGACTGTTCTCTAAGGAGCTTCCTCTTTTTTAACAGAAGAAGCCAGAAGTGCCACCTCCCTCCACCAACCCGTTTCTGGAGGATGAAACTGGGACAGAGACAGATGAGATTGTGATTGAGAAGAGTGATATGGACAAAGTAAGTCTTTGAAGTTCTCCAGTTGTCAGTGAGGCAGTCTCTGTGTTAAAATCTCTAGTGGTGCCTAAGCTTTTCCCATCACATAGATTTGAAGGGTTTGTTTTCACAGCAATTAATTTAGCGCAGTTTTGATCCTTTGGGCAGCATAGACTCCCAGTACACCCATGGTTTGCTCTGGCTCACTTCACTGAAACCAAAGCAATCTTTATTTCAGTTAATAGTGCGGAGACAATCTGCCACGTGAGAGTGAGTTGGATTCTGTTCTAAGCCATACAGCAGTGGCTCAAATGTAACTAAGGATTTCTGTCAAGGAAAGGTGAACTAACAGAATTGGGTTGTCTGATCCCAGAAGAAGTTCCCACTACAAACAGTTGCAATTCATGTTTTTCCTTGTCAGCCAGGCAAACTGAGCCTGGAGTCACCAGGCAACTCATTGAACTTTCAAGTGTCAGTTTTAGATTTTCACTCTAGATATATCACTTCTGGGATTTTTATCTCTACAGTGCTTTTCATCTATTACCTCTGCAAAGCAGGCAACACCTAACCACTTGTAAAAGCACTGGGTTTCCAAAGCCCTCTGCAAACATTAGAGGAGTGAATAGTAAGCGCCATTGTTTTAATTGGCACCAATATCAAAGCCTGTAAGCCCCATATTTTTTACTCTCCAGATGGACGTTTTTTAAGTGTTCAGTTGTAAGTTGCTGAAGGCAGGTACCCTCTCCTTGTTTGGTGAGTTTACAGCCCTGTAAATGGGCCATTTGCAGGTGGTATCCTGATGGATGTCCGGCCCCTGAGACCAACTCAGATCCACTCTCAGCCACTGGGGAGATCTGGGGGGTGGTAGGTCTCCACCAGCACAGTTTGATGCATTGCATCCCCTCCAGATTTTCACATGAGTGGGGCAGCCCTCTGCCTTCCACCCCAGCCCAAGTCCTGAACTACAATGATGAAGAAAAGTTTTGCTCTTTCCATTAAAATACAACTTGGGCAGTTATCAGTGATGTGGAAGACAGAGATTGGGAACTCAGGGAGACAGGTGTGTGATGTGTTCTTTGTGAAGATCTTGCTTTCCACTGTCTGTAATGACTGGGAGAAGGTTGGCTCTGATGTCTGATGGCATCTGATGATGGCTCTGTGATTACATCCTTGGAGAAGTCAGTGAAGAAGACACATGAAGAGATAATTGCACTAATTAGGCTGCTTAGGGCTGGTTGTGTTAAACAGTGGAATGCACTGCCTTGGCCAGAAGCACTTCTGAGAAAGAAACTGCTCTGCTTCCTGTACGTGGGCAGGCTGGTGCGAAGCCATCCATGGAGCTATCCTTTGAAATGCCATTTGTAGTGAGATTGCCCTCTCTTTCTGGGTACACCCTATGTTAACCCTCACAACACAGTCTTGAGCTCTACCAAATGGGAACCCCATAGGGCTCCCATTTCAGTTTCAAAAGCACTAACATCTGGTAGTTAGTGCTGGTGAGTTCATTTTGGAGGTCTCCTGCTGTAACTAGCTGAAGAAGAGAATGGACAGGAAGAGTTGAAGATGAAGAACTTGAGTGGTAGAGCTCTTCCAAGACACTAGTCCTGAGAATTTAAGACACTTGGGAGTGTAAGAAGGAGCACAAGAATATTTTTTCTGGGGGAATCCATGTTAAAAAAGAACCTCTTGTAGTAATCCTAGCAGTTCAATTTAATCTGTTTACTTTGGATAGTAATGAAAGGAAACTGGGCCAGCTGCAGACCTCCTTACTGTGACAACAGTAACCTTTTATTATTTCCATCAAACTCAAGGAGGAAATAGCTTAAACATCTGCAGCTTTTGGACAGGATTGCACTCTCCAAAATACAGCTTCACTGCTACTGTTAAAAGATTTAGTATTCTCTCCACCAGACGTGCTGGGAGCAGCATGGTGCAAAGACACACACGCACACACACACACAGAGAAAACCAGTCCTGCAATAGGAGTTGGCTCTTCCAGCCTGGTAAATCATAAACATTGTGAACCTGCAACCTTGTGTTGGTGCTGCCATCCTGGAGGCTTGGCCACTGGAAGGTTGCTGTAGTTGCCACCTATTGTTTTCCTCCCGCTCCGCTGAGCGTGTGCATCCGGCAGAAATGGGCAGGCCCTGGCAGAGGGGTTGGGATGCAGAATGCTGGGTAGTGGCTCTCTCCCAAAGCTGTAAAAACTTGTATTCTCCAGTCATGCTCTTAGAAGGTTAATGAAGCCAGTCTTACAGAGGTGGTCTGGTCTCCATAAAACCTTTTGCTCACTTCAAGTTTGCAGCCATATGTTAGTATTCATTGTGTCTTTGACATGATTATTATTTCTGAGCAATGCTTACCTAGTCATTCTGCAAAAGACTTAGTGCCAGCTCCTCTGGCATTTAGGAAAGTATGTCCTTGAGGGTCTCTTGTTTTGCTTTTCTTATGCTTAGAAGAAAAAAAATCAATTGGAAAAATTCATATCTTCGTTGGCTGGGAGCTGATCCTGGCTTTTTTGTGGAGAGAGGCAGGAATTCCATTCCAGACTCACTGCAGCCCTCTTTGCAGGCAGGGAAAACGTGTCAGCTTGCTGGGGAGCAACAGGAAAGATTGTCTATCAATAAAAAACAATAATAAAAACGTAGCTGTAGGGCAAAACTGAACTTAAAGGCTCTGCCCAGCCTGGTACTTGAGCATGCAGAGCTGTAAGCATATGAGTAGTCCCAGTGGCTTCAGTGAGATGAGCTTGGCTGCTGTGAGCGGTGCAGTACTAAGCTAAAATGAGAATAAACTGGATGATCCCAAATCATATGTGATTAAAGCTCTAAATTGACTTTAAAATACAAGTCTTTGCATCCCCAGAAACATGCTTCACAGTGAAAGCATTCCGTAACGTTGTCTGTATAATTCCAGCTCCTCTAGTAATTACGTGCTGTTTATCTAAATAAAAACATCCTGATGAAGTCTGTAACTTCGAGTTATTCTCTTTTAATGTTCTAAAATGTAGGGGGTTTTCGATGTGTCTTCTAAATAAGTGCTGCATTTCATTTCAGAGGTGACTAGTGGAATCTTAGTACTGTTCAAAGGGTTCAGCAAGGTTTTATCTGCAGGCTGCATTAAGATTCTTCTACTGAAACCTGTTAGCATGGAGCAGCATTTTCTTTAAGGGTAAGAATATCTTGCAAGTGAAAAGATAATTCCTTGGAATACTAGCAGGTCTGCAAGAGGAAGAAAAGACTTAGATATGTGAACCCTGTATATACTGTCAGTTACATGCCTTTGATATTTGACAGCAAATTCATGTGTTGTAATATTTGTAAAGACTTAGATCCTTCTGTGCTGTTGCGTTGCTGTTTCTTCTGGGTTTTACAGGGCATATTTGAAACCAACACTCTAAATGTTTTCTTACAGCCAAAGAAGCCAAAGGTCCCTGACAACCCTTTCCATGGCATTGTTTCCAAGTGCTTTGAGCCTCACCTTTACGTGTATATTGAGTCTCAGGACAAGTGAGTAACCAGCATGGACTTCTGGGTTTGTTTGAGTTTGAAAGTGCATTGCAGTTGGATTGTGCTCGATTCCATACTCAAGCGGCAGAAAACTCATTTCTTGAAAGTCTGCTTTCTGATTTCTTCAGGAGCAGTATTCGTGGTTCAAGAAAGTTAGAATGTGTGGGACCTTTGCTTGGGCAAAAATGAGTGTTCAGAGGGCTGTGGATGTTGGTTTCATTTGGAATTGCAAAGGCCTGCAGGAACGATGCCCATTGCCTTTCTGCGGAAGAGGCTTAGTGTTTGTGAAATTGCTTCTGTTGCCTCTGCAATTCCCACTGCAGACATACGCCTTTCTTTCGCCTCATGTCTTCCACAAATAGTAGGTTTGCTTTTTCTGTAAAATACACATGTGGCTTCCTGGCAGAGGGCTTTCAAGATTTGCTTTGTACAAATAAGTTATTTGAGATCCTCAGATGAAAGCTGCTGTAGATGAGCTGCCTGTGAGATAACATTATCATTGCTCACAGATTGGGACTTTGTCAAGGGCTTTAATCCCTGGAACCCTTCTTCATCTTCCTCTTTGACTTGCAGCAAAATAACTTGAATGAAAGAAGCTTTCAGCTTAGAGCTCTGAGAAGTTTTTAGAGTTCCCACCACACTTTCTTGTGCACCTTGGTTCACAGCAGGCTTTATATAACATCTCTGTAACAAGTGCAGTGCCAAATGGGAGTGGAGGTAGTTGAAAAATGTTCAAAACAGTCTTTTAGTGCAGGCTAGTGGCTGGAAAGGAGAAAGGTGCCTGCCTCATGTAACTCATCTGTCTATACCCTTGTAGCTTCTAAGGACTTACACATGAGAGAGGGCATAACTTGAGGCTTGTAATGCCCTGATTTTGCCCAAACTCCAAGGTAGCTGCTTGAAAAAGCTTTCCCATGTCCCATCAACCTTTTATGCTTTAAATTAAACAAGTAAATAAACCTTGCACAATGGTCTGTCATGCTGGGTTTAGGTTCCGCTCTGCAGTGTAACAAAGGGAAACAGATATTTCCCCCCCTGCCCTCTGCCAACTGAGCATTAACTTGGTTGAATGTTTCTTCCCTTTTCACTGGGGGCCATTTTAATCCCAGTTTTGGTAATTCTACCCCACTGTGCTCCTAGCCCTTGCAGTTGCCTTTTTTTCCCCTTTTCCTTTACAATCATGAGATGGTTTATATTAGCTTTATAGCCACAGGCTGTAAGGAGTTCAAAGAAATACTGCCACAGTATTCCCCATGCTGCCCCTGTCTGCCAGAAATTGCTTTCCTTTATGATTTTCTCTCTTCTTCCCCCTTAGATTGAACTTTTGAGGAATCTGTTGCTGATGTCTGAAAGCGAGGATTTCTTACATAATTAATTGTATGTTTGGGCTCTGAATAGCAAGACTGGTGTGACAGTTGTGTTCATTATGGCCTTAAGTCTGTGGCAGAACTCAGCCTGGACCTTTTCTCCTGAAAAATTGCTTCCATACCCATTTAAAGAAACACAGTGCCAAATCTGTAGCAATTTAAGAGGAGACACCTGAAAGAAAGACTTTAAAGATGCTGCTCTCCACCCTTAGCTGCAATGTAAATATCGGATTTCTTAGCAGCGAAGCAGATTTCATTTCTGCCCCTTTGGGATACGTATCTTTAGCTCTAGTTTGTGGTCTGTAGGAGCAACAGGAGCATACACGTGTGAGCTGAGCTGTTCTGCTGCAGTGAAGGAAGAGCTCTGTCAGGTCTGCAGTGCTGAGGGTATGCAGAGCCATGGTTAAGTGTGCTAATATGCACGTGTGCGTTTGGATTGTTTGGAAAACTGGCACTTTGTGATGTGTGTTTGTGACTTCATGAGGAAAGGGGCTTCCAAAATGCCAAGTCCATGGAAATTACCCTACAAGTGGTCCAGATGTCTCAATGCCATTGCCCTTCCCCAGTGCTAGGCAGATACCAGCTGTTCACATCACTGAACAGACCAACTGACTAAGCACCATGTTCTTCTCTCATGCTACTGGGTTGCATAGTTCCTGTTGTGATTTCCAGATATACAGGAAAACACTGAATAGGTTGAGTGAAAGAAAAAAGTAGGAGCCATATAGAAATGAATGGATTTAAGAACCAGAATAAAATTTCCTTTACTGGATTTCATTTCATATTTTCTCTTGGTTAGATTTGGCGAGTTCTTGCTCCCAGTAAATACCCTACTGGTAGGAAATACCACATCTGCACTACCAGAGGATTTTGTTGGAGCTTTTTTGACAGTCTGTAGAGAAAATCTTCGTTTTCTATAGCTCTCCTGCCCTCTTCATGTTTCATCTCCCAGTAGCTTTTCCTGACAAATTCTTTCTGCTCCCATTGTACCACACAAAGGTTGTTAGCCTTTATATTGTATTGGGCCAACTGGGACTAATGTGAAAGTTTGATTGACATCAACCGAAGTGTGCATTAGTAATGTATTAGCTCCCTTAGTGCACAATAGCCTGATGTTTTGCTCATGTGAAATAAGAGCATGTCCTCACAGCCTGCCTTTGACAGGCAGTTTGTCCAGGTTAGAATCAGAACAAGCATGAAGCTCCAGTGCTGTTCTCCCAGCTCCATCCCTGGCAGTGTTCAGGGCCACGCTGGACAGGGCTTTGAGCAACCTTGTCTAGTCGAAGGTGTCCCTGCCTGTGGCAGGGGGTTTGGAACTAGGTGATCTTAAGGTCTCTTCCAACCCAGACCATTCTGTGATTCTATGACAGCTGCATTTGCTCTTGCATCCCAGTTGGCAAGACCTTGGGGGACCAAGAAAATGTAGATACATTTCACTTTGCCTGAGAGAAAAGGAGAACATGTGGAGTAAGCATGAAAAACCAAAGGCCATTGACATTCCTGACTGTGTCTTGAGACTGAGAGAATGAAGGGGAAAAAAAAAAGTGGCTGGTAAATGCTAAGAAAGCTCCACTTTGTTGCCCAGATGGAGCAAAGTGCAGATGCAGAGGTGGAAATGCAGCTGCTTAAGTTTAGTGGGACTTTTGACAAGGAGCAAGCCACGTCCGCTTTACTTGGGAACCTGAAGGAATGCTACAGCTTGCAGCATGTGTGAGCCCTCCTGCAGCAGCCATCTGTTTGGCTCTCCTACAGCTACAGGGGGAGGTCTATTTTGCTTCACTGTGGTCAAATACAATCAATGCTTTGGTTCAGTGTTCAATTGCTGGTGCCAGTGTAGAGATTTATCACATCACTTGAGCAGCCTGATGTTTTTATGGTTCTTGTAACAAAGCCGAGGAACTGTGTGTATCTGTACAATCAGAGGTATGTGAAGTACTTAAAGCAGCAAGCAATAAGCATGAATAAAGGGGCTACTTGTCTTTGCAATAGCCTGTGAGGCTGGCTTAAGCCAAAGAGCCTTGTTTCATGATTTAAAGCCCTGTTACTGCAATCACATGGTGGATCACCAGTGGTAGGAGCTCATTTGCTTTGGTACAGCAATCTGGGTTTATCAGGGAAGTGACATGTCACCTTTTTTACTGGTGCAGTGCTGTGGGTTCTTTGGTAAGCTGGAATCAGAGTGGGTTTTCTCCTTTACAAGACAAAAAAAAGAAGGGACAGAAACTGGGGAAAAGTTTTCATTGTTGGCAGGTTTTTCCCCCTTTGATTGGCAGAGGTAAGTGAGAACGTGCTGAAGAGTCTCAGCTGCTGTGCTGCTGGTGGTAATGCTTTACCCATCCCAGGACACCCTAACCCAGTCTCTTTGCATGAACTCTTGTGTTGTGCTGGGTGTCCTGTGAGCTGGCTTAAGACTAGGAGAACACTTCCAATTAAAACTCTTTGACAGGCTTTTAAAGAAGAGTTTTCACTTCTATGGACAGCATTGCGAGTCTATCAATTGAGTATGTTCCTGAGAAATAATGATAATATATTAACCATAAAGTAATAAATTTTGTCCTATTCTCCTTCTAAGGATTTGGCTTTCTACTTATGTACCCTGGGTCAGCCATTAGTTACGCTCTCAGCAGTGAGAGGGGTGAAGGTTGTGTAGTGGGAGAGCTGGGAAATGAAGCCAAGATGGTAATGGAAATGGGATTAAAATACAGGAACCTCACAACTCCTTTTGGTCAGCAGAGTGCCATTCTCATCTGAAATGTCTGTATATTCCTCAAAAGGCAAACTTCCTTGTAGGAGGTTGTGTGTATTTGTGTGTCTGGGGGAGGAGGTTTATTGCTGTAATTCAGTTCATCTGGCAAAGGTTACTCCACTTAGTTGAGTTCTGGTGTCAGGAGAGCTGGTCTTGGTTCCTGACACGGATGTGCTGTCTCTGGGGGAGTAGGACTAGAGGAATTCCCCAAGATCAGAAGACTTCTTTGGTTCTGTATTGATGGTTCTGGCCCTCTGCCATGCTAAAAAGCCTTTTTGTAGTGATGAAATGATGCAGTGAGGTTTATTGTTGCCTAAAGACCAAAAAATTGAGTAAGGACCAGGTTATAATGAATCACTGGAGACAATAGGAGGGCTTTTTGTGCTTTTAAAGAGTTTTACGTGGGAAGTGCACTTTGTGCTCATGCTAAATAAAACTTCTTTAAAGGATGTGTGGAGTTGTGCAAAACCAGGTGGTATCCAAATGGGACCAAGAAATGGCAAATGGCACACCATTTTGAGCACATCCCTTTAAAAGCCAAATTCCCTGAGGTCTGCTCCGGAGGCTGCTGATATGGGAAGCCCGACTGTTACTTTTGCTGGTGCCAGGAATGAAACTTGAGCATACGCATTATGCACTTGCATGAGATGTGCTGAACCCAGTCCTGGCAGACTTGTGAGCTTTTATATGTGGCTGGAGAACAGATTGAAGCTGCCACTATAACTCTTGAGTACAAAAGGTCGTTACTCATCGGTCCAGTCCGCATTATTGTATGAGCTTTGTGCTGAGAGGATGGAGATAAGAAAGGGCTGGAATACCCTGTACTGCTAGAATCTCAACGTGTTTGCTGGTGTCACAAGACAGGGCATCTGGTATTAAGCATTGTTCTCTATCTTCCCTTTGTTTCCTCTCCCATCATATTAAAATATCTTTCTATTGTTCCCCCACATCAGAAATCTCGGTGAACTGATTGACAGGTTTGTGGCTGACTTCAAGGCTCAAGGTGCCCCCAAGCCCAACGTGGATGAAGGAGGAGCCGTCCTGCCCAGCTGTGCCGACCTCTTTGTGTACTACAAGAAGTGCATGGTGCAGTGCTCCCAGCTCAGCACAGGCGAGCCCATGATAGCCCTGACCACCATATTCCAGAAGTACCTTCGAGAATATGCCTGGAAAATTCTGTCTGGAAACCTGCCTAAGTGAGTTTTGCTTTCAGAATTGCACTTAACCCTGCTACTTGGGTAACCAGTTCATATTGTGATTCTTCATTGCCTTAGCTCAGCATTATATATATTATAATTTCTAATGGAGGTGGTTTATTTGTGTGATGCTTACCTGTAACTCCCTCTGCTATGTAACATCTTATACATGTATGAATAAAATGTCTAGATGTAAATCCAGTGAAAATACAGGAAATTGTTAGGAGTTTACACCAATATGGGTGAGTATACAGGCTGAAGGAGCTCCTTGAGATACTGCCAACCTTTACTACAGATAATTTTGTATGCTATTTCCCATCTTCAGTTTGTTTCTCTTGTGAACCTGGGAGCAGCAGAATCAGTTTCTGAAACCCATAAAATCTTTTGCAGATGGAAGGGGAGAGGGTTACATCCAGACAAGTGGAAAGATAAATTTAATGTGCGCTCTCCATCAGACCTCAGTTGCATTCTTTATACACGTTTTTTTATGTGCTCCATTTTTGCTGTCCAAGATAAATATCACTGTCCTATTTTATTTTTTTTAATGGATTTAGATTCTGAAGAGTTGGGAGGTAGGGAATTTCCTGACTCTAAACTGTTTGGAGTCTTTCTTTGCTGATACATGGCTGTTAATCACTAGGAGACAGTGGAAAGAAGCCACATTTTCTATAGTTTACTGTGTTGATATCATCAGTCTTTAAAACAGGTTACCACATTTTCAGATGCATGCTGACATCTCTTTAGTACTGAGGAGATAAATATGACAAGCTGCCTGATAGTTACTGAGATTTTTCTGTAATCTTTAATTAGATTTTGAGTAACTGGCAGTGAAGGTGAAGCTAGCTGGGGAGGGCTCTATTCTACTTGCATTCTAATCTCCCATGTTGTGAATGGGTGGGTTGCCCTTTGTCTGAAGCTTTGATACGAAGTTCTGTTTGTCTTTCTAAAAGATATTCCTTAATCAAAATAGCAGGTTTGGGTTTGATGCAGAATGATGCTGACCTGTGTTGCATTGGATTTTGTGGTCACAAGGGCTTTTTACGGCACTAAAATTTAATAGTAATTTTGCAGTGTGTGTGTCTGTACACCTGAAAGCTTTACAGGTTTTGTCTTACTTTTTATCCAGGACAACTAGCAGCAGTGGTGGGCTCACCATCACTAGTTTGCTAAAAGAAAAGGAAGGCTCTGAAGTGGCAAAATTTACTTTAGAAGAACTCTGCCTCATTTGCAGCATCCTAAGTACTGCAGAGTACTGCTTGGCAACCACCCAGCAGGTGAGCTTTCCTCTACAGCACCTCTGGGGTGGCACCCAGCAGCAGCCCTTCTCCTGTCAGCAGATGCTGTGCTGCTCCCACTTCAGGGTTAAGCTGCTGTGGAGACTTGAAGAACCAGAAGTATTAAAATATCCAAAGTACTGTCTGATCCACATGCATCCTGTTGGTTATTGAGCCCTACATTATTAAATCTGTATTTCAAGGAAAGAAAAGTATTGATTTTTGCTGTTTCTACCTGAGAGAAGTCATTTGCTTGTAATTTTGCTTTGCAGCATCAGTTTCGGATTTAGTCCTTTTATACTTTTTGCATAATTTGGTTTGCATTGGGGACCAAATTTAAACCAAATACCCCTTGTGGTTCATGATCTCCCTTTTGTAAAAACAAGAAAAACAGTAATTTAAAATAGGTTTGGGAAAATGCTTGCATGAAATATTGGGGCAAGGTAAAGTGAAGAGAGATGGTATTTTTACTGATATGCTTTGCAGCCCCAGTGCTTGTTACATTCAGGTGCTTTCAAAATGCCATAAGTTAGTAGATGAGCTGTGATGTTTGGCTGTATCAAGGCCTCTCCACCACTAGAACTGGCAATCCTCCTCCTTTGCAATTTGGGCACAGGCAGGGTGTTGAAAAACATCTTTATTAGCAGGACAGGTGCTACAATGTTAAGCTAGTACATTAGCATGCCATACTAGAGTTACATAAATGACCTTGGAGGTTTACTTCTTTGAGGACATGATGCCACCATAGGCCATCCTGGCAGGTTTAGGGTGTCCAACAAGGAGAGATTTCCAGTGTTCACTGGCTGAGTTTTGGGTATAGTCTGGGCACAGATTAAGTTTTTAAAAGCTGACTTTTCCAGGATATAAGTTTTCAAGAATGGTCATTTCAAATAAGAAATCTGATCTTTCCGTTGCTTGCTTTGTTTCCTAACAGTTGGAAGAGAAACTCAAAGAAAAAGTGGATGCAAGTCTAGTGGAGAGAATCAACCTGACGGGAGAGATGGACACTTTCAGCATGTACGTTCAGCAGATGCATCCTTCCACAATATATCAAAATTCCTAGTTTGTCAACCAGATGGTGCTGGAGTAATACAAGCCCAAGATTCCAGTGTTGTAGGACCCAGACAGCAGTAGGACCGACCCAGATACGCAGCCTAGGCATAGGCATTTCCCTGGTGAAGGAATGGTCATCCTTTGGCTAGTCCAAGAGCAGCAGTAGTACAGACTTTAGATGTAGTTGTTCCCCATCGTCCTAGCCAAAGGAACAAAAACACTGGAAAGGGGAAAGGAAATTGTGAGTTTTCATCTGAAACATCATTTGCATCTTGGCAGCTCTGGGAGGTGGCTGCTACATTTCAAGAAAGGAAGCTATTTCAGTACATTCCTTCCTGCTTTAACTTCCCCCTGTTAATCAGCAGCCTTGTCAGTATGATCAAACCCCATTTCAGATGACATAAAAGACTGATCCAATCTTATATTTGGGGATTATAATTGAGAGAAGATTATCATTCATTAAAATAACTTTTCACGTAACGATGCTAAAAATATTCCCTTCTGACATCCTCTCCACCACTGACAAACAGATTGAATGTGTTTTGAGAGAAGGAAATTGAGGCAAAAAAAATTGTTTTGCCTCACATCAGACAAAAGAAAACCTTGGTAAAGCTGGGAAAAGAATCCCTATCAGCAGCTCTCCTCCTCCCCAAAACTAGGATTCAGCCCACACAGCAGTAAGATTTTTTTTCAGGAGTCTTCCTTCCTATGATTCCTTCTCTCTTGCTCCAGTGGGCAGGATCCCACTGAATCTCCATCCAGGTTTTTCACGTGGTCTGAGGCTCCATTCCAAGCTGCAGAGACTCCCTTCCCTTTAGATACTTCTGAGACCTTTTTAAGAGTAAATCCCTGATCAAAATGTGGGGTTGCTGTGTCCACTAAGCCAAAGCAAGCAAGGTAGCTGGGAAGTAGAAATAAACTACACCATATGATGGGGTTTTCTTAACATAGACAAGTCAAGAGTGAGTCTTGTATTTTCTCATGACCTGTCCATCAAGAGCCAGCTGCCTCGAGTCGCTGCTGTTTCCACTGTGGCTGCCTCACGAGGCGGTTGGTTGTAGGCAGCCAGTATGATGTGTTTTGGAAATTGTTTAAACGTGTAGCTCACGTTCGCTGTTTTGGACAGCTTTAAAGTTCAGCTGACAGCCCTGATGCATCTTGTAACAGAGGCTTTTTAATTGACTTTCAGTCTGTTCCAATATAGTGCTTTGTCCAGTCTTCTGTCAGTGTAAGTCATAGCTATAAACCTCTCTGGCGTTTGCTCATTCAACATCGGACAAGTTGTTTCTGTTGGGATTTGATGTCTTGTTAGGCACAGTCATAAAGAGAGTGATAAAACATTGCTGCTTACACACTCTGGAAAGTGTTCTACCTTTGCAGTAAGGAGAGTGCAGAACCACCCCAGATGTGTATAAAGCGATTGACTTGAGATGGGGGGGTTACCCCTGGGATGGCTAAAAATTTTCTATTGCTATGTTGGAAAAATGAGCTCTTCTTAAAGTTCAAAACTAGGAAAAATATTGTCATTTAAATCCAGAAATCTGTAATTCCCACCTTCCTGCCCTACAGATCTGTTGTGAGATCATGGATAGTGTTCAGAGACCCCTTGAAGGCCTGAAGTGTTGAACATATTGTACTCAGAACTTACTATACTGCTCATTTATGGCCTCAGCTTCCTGATCTGTGCATCTGTCGGGGATTGTCTGAGGATTCATTAACTGCTCCTGAAGTACTGTTATGTGCTGCCTGGGGCAAAGATGTGAAGTGGCTTCTGGCAGAGCCATCTCATGATGCTTTATGTTTGCAACCCCACTTTCTTGCTGCATCGTTCACCCTCTACAGCCAGTATTTATTTTGAAGAGTAGACAAATAGGTTTTTCTCCCTGTTTGCAATTTTGTGGTTTTTAGGTGAGAGCCTGCACTTAGGACAGACTCCTGATGTATGGACACTAGCGATGAGGTCGCTTTCCTTCCACTGAGGATTGTGTTTCATTTTGGTGCTGAACCACAGCTCTTTCCTAAAAGTCACTGACAGCAGATGCCCTGCAGGAGTCAGCTGTGCCCAAGAGACATTACTGCAGTCCAGCTGATGGAATCCCCTAAGGGAGTAAATCCTGTAGTGCCCAGCAGAAGCAGAGGCACCAGCAGAAATGGTCACAGGCTTCTTTTATCCCAATGCAAGTTTTAGATCGTGTAACTTGAAGCCAGAATTCACTTCATCTCCCAGACGAACTTTTCCAACTAATTTTGGATGAGTTTGCCTTTACAAACAAATTAATTGCTCTGAAGGATCACTCCTTTACTTGGCCAGCCTGTTCCAGACTTTATGCGCTAGAGCTTTAGGAAAGGGAATAGACAACCTGTGTGGGTTGCAGGGAAGAGCACGACCCAGCTCCCAGCAGCAGAATTAAGAGTGAGTGATACCATATCTCAATGAGGAGGTGGATATTTAAAACTGTTTTGAAGAGTGAACTCCAGATTAGTACCCAGAACTTCAAAAAGAAGACGAGGGGGAGGAAAACTGTTTGGAAGAGGCATTGGTCAGATTTCTTAGGGATCTGCAATTCCCATCTATGCTACCATCATGAGAAAGAGCAAAAGTAAAACCCAGTTTTTACATATATAATCCCACAGTTGTAAACAGGCATCTGTGGCAGATTTAAAGTTTACACTTCTTTAAAAACTGTACTTAGTGAAACACAGTCACTTACTACTGCTAGCAGAAGTTGTCTGTAATGGGAGTACTTGGTTATGTGCCCTTAAGGGTGGTCTGAGCTGTTGCAGACCATGTTTCTTGGTGGTTTTTTTAGGATCAGTTGCACCTTTATGCCCATCATAATATGGTGGCATCAAATAAGTCTCTAAGCAATATTGTGCTGTTAAGAAAAAAGAGGGAGGGAAATGTGTTTGACTAATGTGTTCTTTAGTCTGGTATATGTCTTTGAGAAACTCAAACAATGGATGGCAGCAATCCTAGACATAGTGTAAATAAGACATCTGCCTTGATCTTCTCAAATGGGAGACACGTTCAGAGCTCATGCAGATGGACTTTTTGAAATCCTCTTTGCAAGTTTCTGTGAGCAGTAGAATATTGGCTGTGAATAAGTGGAGTGATGATAAAATTTTAGGTTTATGTATTAAATTTGAAGCCAAATCCAAGTCTGGGCTTGTGTTCTTGGGAGTTCCTCATCTTCCTGATGTGAAGTTGGGGGTTACCCGATGTGACACCTTTGATCTCCAGCTCCTTCCATGTGTCAAAACAGAGAAAGGTCTACTGTTAAAATGTTCTCTCTACACTAAAGCCCATTGTGTAGCTCCCTGATGAACAGCATGTAGAAATTCCCAGCTCCTTTTCAGTACAAGTTTTAGCCATGTATATTCACAGCATAATGCAACTGTCAGCCAGTAGACGATTTTCCTCCTTTCACAGTCAAATAACGCCAGTTCTGGCTCTGTGTCACTCAGTACTGTTCTAAAACTCATGCTTGACTTTTTTTTACAGTGTGATCTCCAACAGCATACAGTTGTTAGTGCAGGACCTGGATGCAGCCTGTGACCCTGCCCTGACTGCTATGAGCAAGGTAGGGTGTAGGTTTGTTTTGGGAAGAGGTACCCTCAAGATCCATGTGAAGTTCTTGGTTGCTTTGATGGCTTTGTTTCACAGTTGACATACCCTTTTGCACTGCTATATATTGATTTCTTCTTGCTTCTTCGAGCAGCAATTGCTTTATTTACAAATACGTCCTTTTAAGTTGCCATACATTGATTTCTTCTTGCTTCTTAGAGCAGCAATTGCTCTATTTATAAATATATCCTTCACTCCAAAACCTCTTATTGTTCAGATTAGGGCTTTCAGTCTTTTGCAACCCAATAAAACACACAAATACTTTCTGTAAGTACATAAGCCTTTATTTTTCACTCCTAATGCTAGTGAGATCTTTTAAAATTGGGAAAACTTTTGTTAGCATGAAAGTTCAACTACAGCTTCTTGTTTGCTGTTCTCCTTGTGTTCTTTGACAAGGAGTTTTACTAGCCTGGTTGTTTGTGGCTGTTAAATGGAGGTACTCAAAGGGTAATAAGGAACTGAGATTGAGCCCTATTGCTTCCGTGATCCTCTCAAGGACATATGGAGCCATTCCTAGGGAGGCCCATATGATTAGTGCTTAAGGATTTTGTTGCAGTTACACTGCTGGCTTTTATACGTTTGAAATGCAGAGCTGTGTTTTCTTGCCAAAGTATTGTGAAAACCCAGACTGCTTTAGACAGAGGTGAAGACAACAAAAGTGGATTGAACTCTTTCTTTTTTAATTAGAAATATTAAACATAGAGCTCCATTTTTGTAGGATCAACACACTGTCTCACTGCCATGAATTTTAATAGCTTTCTGCTTTATGATGTATTCCAGCTGTAACTAGTCCCGCCACCCCCAGCTAATATTTGAAGTGGAATGCAGCTGGTAATAGAGCTTGTACGTGTTCCAAGTGAAAAGAGGATTTTTTTTCCCCCTGTAAAATAACACTGTTAGGAAGGGCTCAGCACTTCAGGTGTTGTGTGTGTGCTGTGTCAGTTCCTTAGATCTCCTGGACCTACCGAGTGTAGTAGTATTTGAATCGCTTAGCTCTGACTGTTTATACCCAAACCACAACCTTGAGAAAGCAGCAGCTGGTAGGCCATTTATTTTTGTCTTTGGAGCACTGGTAAAATGCAGCACATGTGATGGGACTGATGATATATAAACAAGTTAAGTGTTATGAAATTAGCTAAATAAATACTTGTCACTTGTGCACACATTCCACTATTTGCATCAGACAGAGTCACATTTGTGTGATTTTTACTAGACCTTGGTTTGCTGTAAGAGATTTTTCCTTCACCCTCCTCCTTACTTTCCTTCAGGCCTGGGTTTTTACTCTGACAGTTGAATAAGAAATGCATATGATTGATTATTTAAATGCAGAGTTAGTATTTGGAAGTGTAAAATTTCAGTCTATATTAAAGGAGTAAAGGTTGTGTGGCTGATCCATTCCAATTTTCCTGTACTGGAAGGCATGTCCTTCTTAAGACCTATACTCCATTCCATTAGGGCTCTTGCTTTGTTTAGCCTCTTTTCATTTACTTCACTCTGGTGTCCTCCAAGATTGAACATTCCCAGTCCTTTGTTGGAGTCTGGCTTTTCTTTTTCCTTGCAAAAATGTTCAGTAACTATAAGAGGTAAATTAAGAAATACTTAAACCTCTAAATCCACTTTGGCTGCGAGCCACTTAGGTTTAACACAGAAAATGGCATTCTGTCTGTTGCTTTCAGCTGGGAATGGTACTCGGTTTCCCTGATTCTTTACCTTGTGTGTTCTGGAAGCAGTGGTAAATGATGAGGAGGCCCCATGTTACAAAATGTGTAGGTGTTAATCTTCACTCAAACTTTAGAGCAGGTGTAGAGTGATTAAACACGGCTGTAGGATGGGGAGCTGGGAAGCAGGGTGGGAGAGGAATTTGCCCTAAAACCCCATTGTCATATTCTGGATAATGAAGTACTGAGAATGTGTTGTACTGATCTATAGCAGGCCCTTAAATTGTCTGGTATGCTTTATTTTTAATTGTTGGGATAAGGGGACTGCTAATCTGCATGGGATATTTTTGCCCCAATTAAGTTTATGGATTGCACTGGCTAAGCCTTGATTCACTTGCTGAATTAAGCATCGATTTATATGTAAAACTGCTGGTAAGTGGGGCTGGGGGACATTTTAATGACTCATGTCGATCGCTTGCTGGGGTTTTATATTTTGCTAAAACCTTTTGGCACAGCCAGAATTTCCTACTTCCTTTACAACTGAGTGGACACCAGCAAGCGCTTGAACACGGAGCTTTAATAATCTCTCCAATACATACAAGGAAAACCCCAAGAGCAGAGCAATCAGAGCTGCCAACTGCTAATTAAAAATCACCATGGGTGCGTTTTAGCACTCAGACAAGGTGCAGCATGTAACAGTGCAAACCAGAACTCGTGTTGGAAAACAATGGAGGCAGCTTCAAAGGCAGCAGTATCTGCTGCCTGCAGCACCCACTGGCTTTTCTCTCCCCTCCCACCTCTTCCTGCATGAGCAATGTGTGGTCAAGGGTGTGAAGGTGCTGGACTGGTGGTTACGTGTGCTCCTCATGCCCAGTCTGGAGCCTGTAACTGGCAGTGGGATGCTGCTGAGCATGGGGGGACTTGGAGACTGATCCATCTTCCATTAAATCATGAAGCAACCCCTTTGCTGGAGACCCAGGTCAGTGCTGGACATGGAGGAAGGACCTGGTGGCTCGTGGTTTGGTGCTGTCACTCCATTCCTAGCTCTCTGGGGACACAGGGATATATGGAGACGTGGGTATCGGCAGCTGGGCAGACCCAGGGATGCTCTTGAGGCCCTGCTATGCCCAGAAGATAGTGCAGCTCTTCTTATGTGCCAAAACAACTCCAGTTTTGCTTAGAGTTTCTCTTTTCTTCTCCCTTTTTAAGAAAGCACCCTAAAATCTTGACAGTCCTGGGTTTTTGTAGTGAAAACCAGCTCTGAAGGTAGCACCAGAGCTTCAAACCCAGGTCCTCACCCCTTGCAGGCAGCCGCGTTGCTCCATGTCCTTGCAGTGTGCAGGTGCCTTTTGGCTGCTGTCAGAGACCCTGTGTGCTGGGATTCTCCCTTTGGCCGGCGAGCGCGAGGCCTCGCTGCTCCAGTTCTTTGGGCTCATTTTCAGCTTGTATATGTGAACTGTGTGGATATCCCAAGAAAAACATCGGACGAGGGAAAAAGAGGAATAAATTTAAAATGACAGGAACAAAGCTTTACCAGAAGAGTTGGGCTCATATTTCTTCTGATGACTTTTCAGTATGTGTACTATTTCTTTCATTGCAGCTACTGGTCTTTTCTTTGGGTGAAGCACACCCCCATACACACACACAAAGGGCTATTTTTACTATTCGTGCTTTAAAGGTTTGGTTATAAGGTATTGCTTCTGGAATGAAGACCAACAAAATGAAAAAGCTACTGTTCTATTGTTGCAATAATTCAACTCAGCAGTCCCTTCCCACTTTCTGGCCATTCCCACTATATAGGGATGGTCTGTTAGTTGAGGATCATTGTCTGTCAGGAAGGGCCAGTGCTGGGAACGTGCAAGTCCATCAGGGAACTAGGCACAAAGTGTTTTCTTTGGATATGGCTTGTACCATGAGGAGTAGAAAAGCAGTTGTCTCTTGAGCAATCTCCAAATGAAAGATGGAATGAAAACCCCATAGAGCAGGTGATGAGAGAGAGATCCCTGCTTGCTTCCTGGGTAATGTGAAATGAGCAGGCTGGGGTTTTAGTTTGTTTGGTTTCAATAAAGACAGCTTTGGTAGGACATGTGTAGACTCTCCCAGACATTGTGGTTTTGCAAAGAATTTGACTTCTCTTGCCTGTTAAGTTGTTTGGATGGAACTGAACTGGCTGGGTTGCAGGGGACAAAGTAGCCATAATTAAATTAAAACCAGGAATAAAAAACTTCTGCACGCAAAATCCAGAACTTGAGAAAACAAGTTTGAGGGCAAATACCCCTCAAAAGGAAAAGCTCATCTTCCACATGTGCCCAGTTTCCTATCCGAATTTCTTACCTGTTTTCCTCCTGTTTCATCTCCAGCACGAGGAACAGCATCTCCAGTTAGTTGGATCACATTGCAGAGCGCGTGGTCTCTGAACAGTAGCAGAGCTATGAATGCTTTTCTGGATGCTGGTGTTCCTTGGTGTGACGTTGTTACATACATGGGTGCTTGGCCAGTCCTTACCCAATTACCTCTTCTTTTTTTTCCCCATAACTTCCATTGTGTACTCACTGTGTACTCACTGCAAATAAGGCTCAGAGAAAGTCGAGGGAGTCGCACATCTGGCTCACAGGGGCTATTCTGCTGCATTTCTGCTGTCTGTAAATGAAAACAAAATGGGAGGTTGAGTAACTCTTCTTGGTTTATATTTTTTGGATGTGAATTTGGGATGAGCTGAAGCATCCTAGCTTGTACACAAGAAGTGTTTTCAGCGTTGTGAGCTATGCTGGACTTCAAAGAGTATTTCTACCTCTTCCATCTATCTGTCATCAGTCTCACCAGTATTAAAGTCTTGGCTGCCATACAGGAATCCAGACTTTGCAAGCTTGCAGATATTTTCTCAAATGCCTGTAATCAGGATTTATATGGGCACTTCATCCTGGCAAACTGGAAACTGTTAAATATTAAGGCTGTCTGGCATGCTCCAAAAACTTTTTTAATCCTAGTGGTCCCCATTTGTGTAGGTTACTGGCCACAATCTCTCTCTGTTCTGGTGCGAAAAGGCTGTTCTGGGTTTTCTTTCTGTCTTCCTGTGGAAAGGTTTTGCTCAATCAGTGTAGTGACGAAGAACTTGACCTTGGTGGTGAATTGCAGTGGCAGTGTCTTAATGATTCCTTAGAGATCTTTGGACAGGAAGTTTGTACAGCTTTCCTTACCTATTGCTTGAATCTTAATGAATTAAACAGTCTCTTTGGTTGTTATTTCCCCTTTGTGCAGATGCAGTGGCAGAACGTGGAACACGTCGGTGACCAGAGTCCTTATGTCACCTCGGTGATTCTCCACATTAAACAGAATGTGCCCATCATCCGTGACAATCTGGCCTCCACGAGAAAGTATTTCACTCAGTTCTGCATAAAATTTGCAAAGTAAGTTACCAGCATGGCACAGAGTTTATTGAGGTCTCTGTTTCTCACTAGCCTGTACGTGATCATCTGTTTGCCTTCTAGAGTGCAGCATCATGGCTGTTAGTGTCTGGGTGAACATCCAAAGAGGGCACAGAGGGAGGTGGGTTAGGGCAGCAAACACCAGCAGCTGCTGGCAAGGTTAAAAGATTCTTCAGTTCCTTGTCTCCAGTTTCCTGCTGAGGCAGATTTTCTCAGATATTTCTGTGGATTGGTTCTTCCCTACATACCTAAACTATCCCATAAAATACTGTGATGATCACTGCCTACTCTTTGCCAAGTGCAGAAGGTTTTGTGTTGGATACCTTTAAAAGGCTTTGAATGTCTGAATTAGACATGACTCCTACTCTGGGAACCTACTTTCCTTCCAGTGATAAGAGGCTGTGGTGCTTCCAGGTACTAAGAAATCTGGTGTGTCATTTAATTCAATATAACTTCTAAAATACCTATTTCACTGTAAGGAGGGCATGTGTGATGAGTCTATTCTGCCTTGACAGTCCAAAAGCTGCTTTTCTGTGCAAAAGTAGTTCACTAAGGAGGGGAATATTCAGAGGAGTAGTTCAGATTTTGGAGAATATTATAAGTGTTTTCCTGTCAAGTCACTTAAAGTTGAGCAGTGTGAAAGAACTGGAAGATGGGACAGATATGCCCCTTGCCTCTGGGTTTAGGGTTGAGCTCTCCAGCATCTCTTGGACATCCAAACTTTGAAGCTGTGTGTCTGAAACAAGAATTCAGATCTTTGGGAAGGTACTTGGAACTCTTCCCTGCTTGCCTGTGGCCAACAGAGCTTTGCATGCCAATGCCCCAAGAAAAAACCTCAGGAGGACTCTGCCAGTTGTAGCTGCTGCTTTTGGTGTTGCATGTGACTCTGCTGGTGGACTTGTGAGCTGTGCCATGCGTATCGTGTGTCACTCTAAAATACCTTAACGCTTCATTCATCTGCAATAAGCTAATCATCCTGAAATAAGCTATGGCCTGACAGTTACTGTGTGGGTTTGAGACTGTAGCTTCAGCTCCTGCTTCAACAGGGAAGGATGCAGCAGGCTCTCCTGAGAACTGTTAGCTCTCGCAGCAGAGAGGCTGACCTGAGAGTTTCATTCCCCTTTTCTATCTCAGGGTACTCAGTAGTTTGCATTAAGGAGCAGTTACTGATAAATCATATTATGATGTTGCCCATAATCGCTGTTTGAAATGCTGTCTCAGTGAAAATTTATTGCACTTAAGCCTTCTGTGTGGTTTCAGTTGAATTTTGTATCACTAACATGGTGATAAATAAAAAGCCCCATTTACTCAGCTGTTCAGAGCACGCTCTTAATACCTCAGCTTAGTTGCCTCCCTTTTAACTTTATTGCTAAGCACATATCAAGTAAACTCAGGATAAAACGAACATCTAAGCCGAGTGCCTTCATCATAGTTTGTTCCATAGCTGAGCACAGAAACCTGCCAAACTACCACTCCACTTCAAAACCTTTTTTAAGACAACTACAGCTCTGATCTGCAGCACTTTAAAATGAAGACACAGTCTTGAGTTCACTGTGCTGTGAATCAGGTGGAGAAGTGAAAATTTGGTTCCTAAGCATTGTTTTTGCCAGATCCTATTTAGAGTTCTTCTGTACAACTTGGATTTAAAGAGAACTAGCGCAGTGGTAAGGGTGTATTGATGTACTTAAAATGCTGATGACATTTTAATGCATGCAAACAGTTGTATTTTTGGAGCTCTGAATTCTTATGGAATATGCTTGCCTGCCCAATATAAATACCTGGCCTTTTGTGTGCTCCACAACACTGAAAATCCTTTTAACAGGCATTGTACTTCTCCATATGTTAATGTCTGTATCTTTTTGAACTGCCAGCCACTTCTCAGCTCTAATGGATTGTATAAAGCGCTAGTGTTGAGTTACAGGACCACAGGGGAGAAGGCATCTAAAGTCACTAAATTTAAAACTGAGGGATCTGAGCCAAGTCTGCAGGAAGAAAAATGGCCATCAAAAATGGCCTCAGTCCTCTAACCTAATTCGTCATTTTCGTTTTGTTTTGACCAATATGCAACCCTCCCATCAAGTAGTGAGAAGCAGCCAGCTTTCCAGGAGGCACTTGCAGGCAGGGTGAGGGGCTCTGTTCTCACTGTGCCTCAGTCCTTATCCTTTGAAATCAAAAACCCCAGTGGTGAAGCCGTGGCTGCTACACAGGGATGTGTTTGGGAAGTCTGTGACCTGACCTCAATGAGGAAGAGATTAGAACCGAGAGACAGGAAAAACAAACAGCTCTCCCCCTCGCCAGAGTAACGGCTCATCCATTACAAACAGGCAAGCGTGGTGGGTAACTGCAGCAGGCACCCTTCCAGTTCTGGCCTTTGCATTGTGCTTTTAGTGAGAGGAGTTGGGTGGAAGAAGATCATGACAAGGAGGCTCCTGGAGGTTTGGAAACAGTGAGCTGAGCTAAGCCTGGCAAAGCTGCAAGGGCTGGTCACTGCCTTGGAGCAGGGTATAAAGCAAAACCCTTTCTCAGCTGCAGTGACTCAGTGACACCAGGATGCTTTGAATGATGCCCTGCAGTAGCTCATCTTCCTTGAGGCAGACAAGACTGTGGTTGCATCTCTGTCTGCCTTGCTTAGCAAGGCATTGTGTTTGATGCATCAGCAGTGCAGGGGATTAGGAAAGCACAGGCTTTGGCAGAGCCACTCCCGTTGGATGGGAGCCTCTCAGATGCTGTGGTTTCTCTGCTTTAGGTTCCTAATCTGTCTCGCACTGCTTTATTATTATGCTGGGGACTTGTCTGCTTCTATGGAGGGTTTGCTGGATTTGGTTTTATAGCTGAAACTGTAAATGAATTCTGGCATCCAATCTAGCTCTGTGGATGTGCAGGGAGTGAAGGCATTTAGAGTACAAAACCTCGTGCAGAGCATTAGCGTTGAATTCGCACGTATTATTTGCATCAGGATTGCCTGCTGTACGCTGAGAGAGCCAAGCACTGAGTCCAGCCTAGGCAAGAGACTCAAGTGAATTTTTCAGTTAAGTGCAACTGCTCTTGATGGTCTCTGGTTGTCCAAAAACCCCTCCCAAAATACCAGAGCAGCCCTTGGTTCTTATGGTTTGTCTTGTCTGTCCTGCTGGAGTTGAGAAGCTGTTTCCAATAAGGCAGCATGAAATAACAGGCATGTGGGGATGGGAGGTCACTTTACCCTCCTGCATTGATTGTGGGTGGCCATCCTAAGGGGCCTGGGAACTGTTTCATGGAAGACAGAAAGCTGTCTATGGGAGACCATGTGGTTACATAGAAGATTAAAAAAAGAGAGGGGAGGGGGTCCTTTGGCTGCTGGTCTGCCACCCTGTAAAAAGAGAGGCTCGCTTATATAGAACATGAGCATTAGCTCCGTGTCTGACCTTACAGAGGGAAGGACAGTTGGACCTAGCTGCAAGATCAAAGGTAGAGTTAATTTCTTGCTCTCTTTAGCTTGTAGCAAGGTGCTGCACCCAGAGCTGCTACCCATTGATCATTTTATAGGATCACCTAAGCTCCAGCTGTGCTTAGCACTCTAATTGCGCTCCGGGAATTAGCTGTGCACTTGAAAAATGGATTTTAATCCAGATATATTGCATCTCTGCTGTCATGTTTTCGTGAAAGAGAAGATAGGGCTTGTTTCCCTCCTCTTATTTGTATTGTGTTGCCAAGGTTGTTTCTCTGGTGGTCAAATTCAAAGCTGTTTGGGGCAGCCCAGTAGCTGGTTCTCAATAGTAGTCTGAAATTGTTCTCCCTGATGCCTCTCCAGGAAAGGATGATTCACTGAAAGAGGTCGTGGCTGTGTCTGAGAGAAGGGGAAAGGAAGGAGCCTTTGCTTGGGCTCTTCCTTGAACCATTTCTTTGGATTTTCTCAGCAGCTTGGCCTGCTCTCTGCCTGAGTTACGCTTTTGTCATTCTTCCATGGGAAAGGGCAAAAAATAAATGTCCTGGCTTGGAAAACAGGTGGCAGGACAAACAAGATGCTGTCCATGCTCCTTGCTTTGTGAGACGGAAACAAACAGCTTGACAGATCAAGGGGGAAACCACACTGAATTTAGATCATCAACATGAATGGCTCCTCATTCAAAAAGGGAAAAAAACAGCCTGACTTACATGAACTTAGAACAGTGTCATTAAAATCTAAGACCTGCCACCAGGTCATGGCAAGGTCCTGGAAACATGAGCCTGGTAGGCGTTCAGCCAAGGAAGGCCATGTGAAAGAAGCAGAGTACGTTGAAAAACAAGGCAGTAAAAGGAAGACCAAGGGTATGAGTGGTGTGGTCCTGACAGAGGTTGTGTTGTGCATGCTGGCCCTTCTCCTCACGTTCTGCTCCTGAGTTTTCCTGCTGCTGTACCTCAGTAGAGTAGGTTGGGCAGGAGCTTGTATTGTAGGTGCTCAGCCAGCACTTCTGCTAGAAGGGAGCATCTGCTTCTCCACTGAGGAATGAAATTACCACAAAGCCTAAAACCAGGAAGCAGAAAGCTAAAACCAGAGCTGGTGCTCTGGAGTATTGGCAAATATTGGGCTTCCATCCTTGCCAAATTCTCCCCACTTGACTATATGTACCTTAGTGGATTTTCTGAGTCTGAAGTCCACGTTAGTAAAACAGGGTAATGGTGTTTTCACAGAACTTCTTCTTGTCTTGATTGTGTTGGCCAGAAGCTTTCTGGATGAGTGCCTTTCTGTGTGAGTGTCCAGGGCCCAGCAGACCTCCAGCCTTGGCTGGACCTCAAGTTCAGGTTGTAATATGCATGTTATGTTATGGAATTACTTGTATGCAGTAAATTGTAGGTTCTGGATTATTCTTCTCCGTGAATAGCTGTGCTAATCCTGGCGTGTTGCTGTGTTTATTATGTACAATAGTTTGC
>JANHGB010044361.1:0-17086 GCA_026283785.1 Coracopsis vasa
AGGAGAGCCAGAGAAAATTGGTCACTGGAAAGAATACACCAAGCATGAGACAAATGCGATTTTCCATCCCTGAAAAAGGCAGACTGTGTTCAGGTGAATTTGTCAGGACCAGCTTGAAATAACATCAGAAAAAGGTCTTTTCCACAGAATTTTTCCTCTTAAGATCTGCAGACAGCCTCTCATGGCATCCCTTTGGTCCCACCTACCTCTCTCCTCCAGTGATTCCTTCTAGGAAGGTCTCTTGCCACACTCACTTCTCCAACTCAGAAGTGTTACCTGGGCATAATATGAGGATTTCCTCCTTTGTCCAATGGCTTCTGACTTGCCCAGCATCCAGAACCCATTGAGGAGGAAGGTTGCTCTTCAGTGCACATTCAAAAGTCTGATTCTTTGGGAGTATGGAGTACTTGATTTTAGTCCACAGACTTCATAGATGATCTGTGTTTCTGCTATGTTTGACATGCTCAGAATGATGCCTCACTTAAAATGCAGAATCAGCACATGCTCAGTAGGTTTGATACTTCCCAGATGCATTAAGCCCATTAGGTATATACTGCACTGAAGCCTGCAAAAATATTTCTGTCAAGAAAATCCATCTATCACAGCAGGCCCTGAAATGACCTTCCCAAAAGTCAGTGTCTAAAAATGAATTAAATTTTCACTACCTTTCTAAAAGGCCATATGAAGCCAGGAGACCAAACCCTGAACAGAACTCAAACTCAGTCCCAAATGAGTCATCACTCTCCTTCTTCCAGTGCTTATTTGTTTATAGCAAGTAATGGTGGAGCAGTAACTGTGGTCTCTTCCCTGTCATGCACCCAGCTCTGCCATACAGTGGTCATGTTGCCACGCTGGAAGAAAAGCTGGGGAGAGAGTGTGTCTTTTATTTTCTTTTTCAAGAACAGTCTTCTGGGATATAAAATAGTATTTCTTGCCTATATTATCAAAAATGACACAGTTCACAAAAGTCACCAACCACATTTTTTGCCAGCAGCTTGCCAATTGTTTCTAATTTGGAGAGCATCCATAAATGTTTCAACTACTGGACCTGTTTCAAATTTTTATGCTCCAACCCTGTCAATTTTATAGATTTTATGGGCAATGAAAATACCTGACAGGCTCGGGACTGAATACTGACTTTGCCGCATCCCAGTTTATTCATATTGTGCCCTCACAAAGGGTGCCAAGGATTAGAGCATGAAGAGCTGTATAGTTTTATTCCCCTCAACTCTCAATAGTCCTGTCAAACCCCATAAACTGACAGGCTCACACCTTTCATTCCTTCATCATCATTTCACAGAGACAAGGCTAAAGCTCCCCTGACACCGTGGCACCTCTCCTGGTCTGTGGTCCAATGTGCTCTACAGAGGTGGCCAGCCTGGTCAGGATGCCAGCTGGAGAGGAGCATCACGGGGATGCACTGGCACCAGGGAGGTACCACATTTGAGCTACCCCTGTCAGAAGGCATATTCCCAGCCTGGCCCTACAGTCCTTCCCAGCCATCCAACACCTCACAGGACAGAAGCAAAGTTACCCAAGATAGCTGCCTCCACAGGGAGAGACCCGCCGGCCTTCATCACCAATAGTCAACACAGCAGGTAATACTAGCACCACACTGGGATGTGAGCAGAAGCCTTCCAGAGACCACACCATGTTCTCTCACTCTGATGAACACAGGCAACTGGCTAAACTAAAAAGAGACTTTATGCAGATCCTGCCACACATAGCTTCATGAGGTGGGCTGCAACGTCATCTGCTGCTACTAAACCAAACCTGGTTAACCACAGTGAGACATCCACAAAACCAGAAAGCAGACAAACACCCTGGATTCTGGAGAGGCAATTAAATTGCATGCCCTGTAAGCTCTTGTTATTATAATCACTTTTGATATGCACTGTGAAACATTCACCTGGCTTTCATCCCTAACTCTGTCTGGTGTTTGAAGTTGAAGAACAAGTGATGTTTATTCTGGGCTAAAAGACAGCTTTGTTCCAGACCAGATGTCTCATTCCCTGCACATATGTCAGCCCTGCAGGTGCTATCACAGACTCAAGAAACAGCAAGTTTTGGAGCAATTTTCAAATAACAATGTAGTGTCAAGGTATACTTAGACAAAATAATAAAGTGCCTTTTTCTGCCTCAGTCACAGCAAGTTTTGAGGATTTTTATTCCCCAGACAGTGAGTTATATTGTGCTTTGTCTTCCATCGCTATAACTGAGAATAACTCCACTTACTTCAGAGGGAGGTTTCACATCTATATGACTAAGAGTGAAATTTTAAACCAGCGCATGGATATACTGCATATTTGAAGGAGTTGGCTGGTTTAACACTTTAGTTCTTCAGGGACTGGCTTTAGATTGTCCTGTCTCTGATGCAGTGAAAGCAAATCCAAGCTTTCAATGAGTAATTTATGAATCTCAGATTTTGAGGGACAAGTTTTACTCCAGGGTTTCGCATGAACATTATATCACCCAGATGTAAACAGCAGAAAGTGTCCTTCTGTATTTAATCCAGCTGTTACATCACATAACACACCGACTGATTTTCTCTTTCATCCATCACAAACAGTACCATCTTCCTTCTTGATTTTTTAAAATCTATTTTTGGTATCAGTTGATATTTTTACAGCGACAGCTCGCTGTCATTGCAAATATGGGTCCTCCTCAATTTGTGTTTCTTTACAAGTGGGTTAAATTCAGATTTTAAATTATGAAGAGTGCCCCAGTGGCTCCTGTCCTGGTTTCAGCTGGGCCAGCGAAAATCAGCACACTCCAAATACTTGTAGGTAAAACTTTGCTTCATCTTAAGCTGTATGACTATCATAAATGGGTAAATTATTATGGTCCAGATCTACAAAAGTGCCTAAAGAAGAACCTACCAGGCTTTTCAACACCAGAGAGCCATACTCCAAAACACTGCCTTATTCTACAAGGATAGGAAATCTTTTGGTGTGGCATTAAGTTACATCTTTCATATATACAAAGTGCTGCATCTGTCTTGGAAGGAAATCATTGCTCCACATCCACGAGTGGCCAAATCCACCAGCCAAACTTCCCTCTGACAGATGGGAGCTCTGCACACTGTATCACTATCACATCCAACATGCTTCACTTGTGGGTACCTGGGGACATGTTGGGCCAATTTCTGCCACGGGTCCAGAAACAACCACATCAACTATACACAAGCCAATACTGGAGCTAGACCCATAAATAAGCAAGGAGAAAGACAGACAGGTTGCCACACAGCACTGTAAAAAACCTTTGGTTATGGATCTAAGGCATAGTATAAACCAAAGGCACAGTATAAACCACAGTGGCCTTTTATAGCTGTGTTGCTGGCCCTGTGTTAGATGGAAATTAAGATCTCTTTTTAAAAAGTTGCATCTTCAGAAGAACCATAACAGAACAAAACAGTCAAGAATAAATTCCCAAACTGTTCCACCCACCCCCAAAACTATAAAAGGTCAGAATTTATTATTATCCTCTCTAAAGGGTCCTACTCCTGACACAGAGGAGCAAACTATTAATAGTAGGTAATAAATCCCAGTCACAAACAACTTTGATTGCTTTTGCTTTGTTTTGTAGTTTGCTTCCACAGTACTTAAGTGGAAGAAGCAGATAAAACACTTTTTTCTTTTTTTTTAAAGAAACCACAAATAGAATTCATTTGTCTTTGTTAAGCATTTAAGGAACCAGTCTGCTTCTCATTTTGCTTCTGTGCGTGCTTGTTTTAATTTTTTTGAGTTCTCTTCACTTTATCTTTGCTTACCAGTTTCAGGGAGCACATGGTGTTTGACATGTTAAGCCAAGAAAAACTCACTCTGTGATGTCCAGCACACACATTCACAAGCCAAAATCGTGTCCACAGCCCAAGCTTAGGAAGAGTTTATTTTTTGCTACATACAAAATGTTTAAAGAGTATTTTACTTCACACATTGAAACTGGTAGAAATGTTGAAGTTTGAGAACAAACACACAGCTTACAAGTAGTTCACTTTTCTGAAATATGTGTGTGGAGCTGGGGTATGCTAACAGCCAGCACAGAGCAGATTCTGCTGCCCCTGTTTCTTTTCTACAAAAAATGATGACGTGCTCAGCCAACCAATTATGTCCATAACTTTAAATTTTGACCTAAACCACATGAAAGAGAGGCAGCATAGCACAGTGAAGGGTAGACAAACTAGTGCTGTCCTTAAGCATCCATTACAGAGGATGACAGTAATACAACCATCAGAGGAATTAAGGATCAAAATATGCTATGTTCCAAGTCCACAGATGAATTGCATTTTGTGTGCTAGCCCCTATCACATTTTTACAGGTATCCTCTCTTCTGCTAATAAAATAAATTTCTGAGTAGATGAATTCTAATTGAGACCATTACCTTCATTCTGCTATGTAGTAACCATATGAGATTGCTCATACATGCATGTGCAGAAGTCTGCTGAATTAATGCACCTGCATAAGCAACTTGCTGTGTACCCACTGGATCATCTAATTGTGTGTCTGTCTATTTTTGCTCTACATTGCAATTTTTATTTGAAAATCTTGCATTTGAAATCACTGGGAAATTTTCTGCAGACAGCTACAATTTCAGAAATTCATAACTACTATCTAAGAGAAACACAGCAAAGATTTGAGTTACATTTAAAAGATTTGAATTACATTTAAGTACTGGAAAGGAAACTTTTTGTTCTCCACTGTGGATTAACATATTGTATAGCTCAAGAAATACATGCATATGGTTCCAGAGCTTCTAGTCATTCCCCATAATGCAAACAGTCTGCACAATCTGTCAACCAAGCTATTTCTTATTTCCAGGATTCCTTTTAGAGTGCTACTTGCTCAAAAATTGATGAAAGATTACTTATAAAGGATAAAAGCTTTTGGAGACAGAATGTTTTCTTGCAATTTTCTTCCTACTTTTAGGTACTTTATTTTCCCCTTCTTACAGATAAAAATGCCAAGATGCAGGATGAATGAATAAGAATACAACTTGATGCAGAAATGTGAGGAGTGTTTCACAGAAAACACAGCACCCTATCAATCATCCAGGATACTCATCTCTTCCAGAAAACCTCATTCATTCATATCTTAACAAATAATCCTAAAATCAGCCTTATGTATCCTAAATCAGAGCATGTTAAGATGAAACTACGTACAATTACCCCATACTCAAGCTGTTAGGTTTGTAGGTCACCTTTATTCTTTATAACTTGATATACATCTATAATCAGAGGGAGGTCAAAGGGATCTGTACAGATTAGAACTTGCCTGAACACAGCCACAGGTATTGCACCACTTGTACAACAGTTATATGACTTGCCATGTGTAATTAACTATAGTGTTAGTACTTCAAAATTAGAGCTGTACTCATATATCCTTCATAAACTCATACAAAGCTGTATGTGTAAATGACTAACAGGTACAATTGCCATGACACTGGCAGGTGGTTCTCTTTCTGAACCTGGTACAATCCTGGTCTTCAAGTGACTGGTAATTAACCAAACAAGTCTCCCAGATGAAAGGTGAAATCCTAGCTGTACTGCAGCAATGCCAAACTCTCATCAGGATAGCCAGGATTTCATTTGGAAAACTGGATTTACGTTCTTAAAAGAGAACATATTGAATTTCCTTCTTTAAATAAATCATTTGCAGCACAAAAGTTATGTACCAGGTACTACCCCATCCACAATAACCTTCCTGTGGTTACTTCCACTAAATATTTTTCAGACAAAGGCAAAAAGGTTTGAAAACAAACCTTTGTTTGTGATGACTGTGCAACTAAAACAAGAATCAACACAACACAGGGAAACCAAGGTAGGGAAATGCTGTAAGAAAATCAGATAAATATTGAGGTACCTGACTTCTCAGATGTGGTCTGTGCCACTGAAAGCCAGCCTTTTTCTTACAGTTTTCTTATTAAATCAGTCAGATAAATAGAGGATATTGTCTCTCCCTGTGAACCTCAGCGTGCTCATAACCTTAGACCATCAAGGCTGCTACTAAAGACCCATAATCCAAATACATTGACCTATTACTCAAAGGTTGACTTAGGGAAGATAAGAGAGTAAAATCAAAAAAAGAAAACATAAAACTTGTCACATAAAATCTACAGCCTTCATCAGATATATTTTACAAGGGTCCATTCACCAAGTGATTAAATTGTTTGGGACATTTGTGTTAAAAGTAAATTACAGATTGTCAAAATCTCTTAAATTTTCAGTAAATATACAGCATGACTTTTATAGATGTGCATTTGAGTTACAGACCATAGAACATATGTTTTTATCTAACTGTTACATGCTAGCTTCCCCTCCTCCCAAAAAGAAGTCGTCAGCAATTTGTCACAAAAGACTTTTTCTTGCCACATGATGCATACCTAACTATGTCTATTGTTAAATTTTGGTGGTGTGTAAATGGACTTATAAATAAAATTAATATGAAATGTGAGATTTCCTCCTCATTTTATGCATTTGGTATATTTATTTTGGAAATCCCTGTAAGTTGGGTAAACAATTAAAATATAAAATGCCAACAATCTGTAAACTGCATGAATCAAAGTTATCTTTATTGTCTTAAGAACAAATGAAAGGTAAGAATGAGTATCATCCTTCAGTTAGTACCAAGTAGTGCAAGAATCCAATTCTTCTCCTGTCAGTTTTGGAAGAAGAAAGAGATACCACCAAATGGAAACAGTAATTCTTTTTTCTCTGCTATTAGAAATCAAGCTTCATATTACTTTGTCTGTCTCAGGTAAGCTCAGTAAAGAGCAAATATTTCTTTTCACTCAGTCTCTAGGTAACCATGAAAAAAAGCTGTATACTTCACAGTGGACTCGAGTTGTTCCAACTGCAAGGGAAGGTATTTCGTGCCATCTCAAACCTGTAGTATATTATGGGATAAAAAGTGATCTGGAGGCCAAAAGCATGGGATGATTTTCTGTAACAAGCCTCTACAAAAATTAACTTGGGGCCCATTAATGAAGAAGTATGAACTTCAGTGCATGTTACCACAATTAGGGTATGGCTTTCTGTGCCTCCAAGAGGAAACCAAAACCTTCCACTTAACAATCAGAGTTCAGATCCAGTATTGCAGAAATGGCTAAGAGGCAGAAGAAAACATTCAGCAATGCCTAAAGCAAACAAGAGGTCATGGTTTGCTGCAGAAGGCACACATAGTCTATTACTTTCAAAATATTTTACTCAAGACAGAAACCTTATGTAAGCAAGTATGCAATCACACATACTCTTTTCCATACCTCTTTCTAATATTTGTACTTTTTAATTCCAAACCTGGCTCCAATGCAGTGCTGGTCAGGCAGCAATTAAACTACAGTCTAAAGTTACCATGAGAAAGAAAAGAGATTAAGAGAAAAGGTAGAATGTAAAGAAAACTGCTTGCTCTTGGGAGATTAAGACTGAAAAAACGGACACAGAAAAGCTTTAAAAGTATTTCAAATGCTGGAGAACTTTAATAATGCCAAGATTTCTACAACTATGGTGTGGCATGGCACCCTTTCGTTTGGGTGTAGTATAAACAGATAAAAGTGCTTATATGCTCGGAAGGTAAATAAGATGGATGGTACTCTGTACATCAACACAATTCCACCAATGCCTGAATAGGATTTATTTCACCAGGTCTTTGTTATCCAATCAGTCATCTACCTTAGCCACTTGAGGCTCCTCTTCTAGTCACCAAGAGAAAGTCTTGCTGTAGTGGGAGGTGATAAGTATTCGTCCTCCACCTATATCAGACAAGATGAGATCAATCATTTTCTGGAGGTCCTTATTCTTCCTTGCTGACTTTGAGGGATGCATGCTTTTCCAGAGTGTATGTTTCTCTCTGGTGACAGTAAAGGGAGCTTAAACAACAAGCTGAGATGGGGATGGCCGCACCATATGAAGTTTCATCTTTCCCTGTGAGCCCTGTCCCCTATGCCTCACAGCAGAGCTGTGTGACTGACCAGCAACAGCTGCCCAAGAATGTTCTAATGACATCCTTCCTCTAATGCGCAAGCTGTTTGCTGGAAAAGTGCTACAACATCACAGGAAATTTTACCAATATTTGCCCAAATAGCTCTTTTTGCTGTAATTTTCGGTGCTGATTCCCAGGTAGCCTTTCTGCTGTAATATCTAGCTATGAAAACAAGTTCCAGGAAAAAAGTTTCCTGTAGATTTCTCCTTGGTACCACATCCAGGCTTGCAGCCATTTTAAGGCATCTATCCTGCTCTTGCTAAAATTGCTGAAGGAGACAGTTTTCCTGTTAGCAAGAGACTGAAAAATTTCAGAGAGGTGATCTAAGAGTTTACAGTCAAATATTGGATTGTGTTTAAGTGCTGAAACTTAAGAAAATTGGTCTTATAATTATCTCCTGCTTTTCCAGATCCCAAGTATTTTATAAATACGTCTTTCTACAGGACTCTCACTAGGTCATGCAAAACAGTTTCACACTCCGGACGCTCAACTTTGAGCAGGGAACGTGAACATCTGTTCTTTTGTTTAGTAGTCATCAAACCTGGCTTTTTATCTTTAAGAGAAAGACAGATTGACTGCATCATAAAACAGAAAAGCAGTATTATTGTGATCACAAATTTCATTGCTTCAATCTGTGCATATATTGTTTCATTTACTTTCAAATTTCACTGACAAACAATTCATTACCACAAAAATCAAGCCATCTCTGTGAAACAATCTGCACTATTCAGTTTCATTGTGCAGCAGCTGGGAATGAAGGCAATTTAGATTGCTTAACAAATGGGCAAATTTAATCAGTACAATAGCAGTAGAGCAATACTTCAAAGAACAACAATAATACAGCAGTTGTAACTCTTTCTATAAAGAAGGCATATTAAAGGAAGCCAAAACCAGGACAACAATCTGCTCAGGAGTTTTGATTCCCTTCAAGCAGAGCTCTTTTATAGTCTGTTCATTGCAAGAAGATATTGGCAGCTTATAAGTCTCAGCTTTGTGAAGTGCTGCCTATCCCTAGTTTTCAATGAAATCCGAATAGAGCTCATGGAGCAGTGTGACTTCAAGTTCCCATTAACCGCAAACAAATGGGAGGCAAACAAACAGAGGCACTTGGTCTGCTGAGGAGAAGAGCCAAAACATATTTCATTCTCCAGTAACCAGGAAGAATGGAAGAATATCTGCTGGATTGTGCAACTGCAGTTGAGGGGAGAAGCCACAGCAGGACAAATTGCAACCATTTCAGTTCAAAGACAGAACATGGCAATGGCAACATGTGGTAATGCAGCTGAAATCCAGCTGGGCCGATGTATAAAGCAATGGCATCACAAATCAGCACCATTCAAATTGTACTGACAGAAGTGATGTGATGAGAGGCAAAGGGAAGTGTAAACATAACCATATTTCACCCTTTTACTTAAAAGGTCAAATGTAAAAGTCAGTTCCCTAATTTGTACACAGTGTAAAGTCAAGCTACAGGGTTTTGCCTTTTCAGCAGCTGCCTTCTGCTGATGTTCTTCATTATGGAAGGGATTCATGAACGAGTTTTAGGTAAGTTTGGACTCCTTTCAAGTGGTTCATTAGCTGTGCTCATCCCTCACTATGAAATCCCACAGGATGAAGAAAATGGCTCTGCTAAATTTCAAAGGCATTAAAGATAACTCAGCCAGCCTAAGAGGCATTTTTCTTTCCAAAGAAGAAAACAATGCTTTATCACTTTTGTTGCTATGTAATATATGACAAAGCTTCAGACTGACTCTGATTGCAAGGATGGCTCTCAGGAGGTATACGTTTGCTTTACCAGGGGTATACTGAACCTGCATTACACAAAATAATGCATGAAGTTCTATAAAAAGGTGCAGACTTTCTGGAAGAAAGGCCATCATCCAGGATAGATGCATAGAACTGTACATAGCCTAAGCATTTATTACAAAAGAAATCTCTGAAATCTCAGGCTATGAAAGCTCCTGGGCAGCTCTGCCACTAAGAGTACCAAGACTAAGGTATACTACAGATGCTCTTGTTTCTCAAACTCAGAAAAAAGGGATCAGATATTTGGCATCTCCAGCTCTGTCTGTACCAGTGAGTAAAACTGGCCAGGGACCACAGGCCCTGAGGCTAACTGGCAGAGCACACCTTGCATCTGCATCAAGCTTCTTCCCTCGCTCATGCTGATATTTTAGGAACAGTCCCTGACAGATGCTGTCATCCAGGATGTGCCTAGGCATTCCTTGTGGGAGAGGTAGTTGGTGCATGCCAAAACCCATACCAGGGATTAGGCTAACATCCGGTTTTGCCAGTTGTCTGTCAGTGCTGGAACTTGTGCCCTAGTCCTGTTTTATTTACTATTATCACCTTAGCTTCTGTTTTTTACTACCAGCCCAATGACTACAGATGCTGTTCTTTCCTCTAAATGGAATGGACCCTTTAGCAGCTGGATGACAGAGATCACAGCAACCATGCCAGTGCTGTGACTAAATTAAACTAATATCAGATCATGCCAGGGGGAGCAGGCACGATCTCCCAAAGCAGGAGGCGGCATCTGTGGCCTCAGCTGTAACACAACCACCAAGGTCCACAGCTGAGTCGTCTGGTTTCAAATCCTCTCGTTGGACAAGGACAACCATGAATACCTGGAAGTAATTTCAAAGTACCTTCTCCTTTGGATGTTTATCTTTTGCAGACACCTATGCAAAGTGGTGACAGTGAAGGAGTCAGTACAGTGAGACTATCTGGGACTTGCAGCTGTTACAGCAATGCTAACACATAGTAAGAATTCCCCTGCCACAGAATCATCGCTATTTAAAATCAAACTTTCAAATGAAAAACACACAAAACTTTCACTGAGAGCAGAATCCCACCCCTCAAGCAAGGCACAAGCCCTTGTTTAGTAAATAAGCAATCTGTTAATTGTCAAATCAAACCACGGCTTAGCTGTATTTCTTGAGCACCTAAGATCATAAGCCAGAGCAAGTTAGAACCACTCACTAATTAAGGTTTAATTATTTCAGACTGCGATTACTTAAATAGGGGGATCACACTTCTCCTCTCCTCATAGTAGCTTGTCACAGCAATTAGTTTAGAACTGCAAAAACGCAGGCATTGTTCCTCCTTATGCCCTGGAGAGTTCCCACCAGTTAATGTCTGCTGTTAGTACAGCACAACCGCTCGATGGAAGATAACTTGTACCAACAGCTAGAGATGAGCCTGAAGGGAGCAGAGCAGATAGGTCCCATCTGAAAAATCCTGAGCACAGCAGCTGCTGTTTGTTCATGGGACTGGGTTAGTGCACACTGGGCAGGCTAAGTGCCACACAGCACTGATTCAATAGGTTTTATTTTCCTGCTTGCAAATGCAACTACAATCCTGCACACATATGATTTTATCCCATTCATATGATTTTATCCCATATGATTTTATCCCATTCATCGAAAAAGAAGATATGTCATAGATCTTCAGAGCTGTGTGGGAAGCTGACCGAATATCTGTGAATGCTGCTGATCATCTCACTAGCTGCTCAACACAAGATAGAGCCCGTGGGCAGCAACCACACCAACTTCAGAGGCAGAGCTTAGATATTCATCCTTGGGCAAGTGGCCTGGTGACAGAATCAGCAGCCTGTGGTGCAGAGGACAACGGATTTCACTTGCCAAACAGCTGAGCTGGCACCAGGCTGCAAGCTACCAAAGCAGTACCATGAGAGAGCTACTTCTGAAAGGCAGAAGATCCCAGCTCCCTCAAGCATATTATCCTTGAGTTGGAAAGAGACATGCTCTGTCATTTAAGGGCTGCCACTGTCTGGCTCAGCACAAACTTAGTGTTGCCTGACCCCCTGCTCTTAGTCATACACACTTATCATCATCAACCTGCCTAAGCCAGCTCCCCACACTTCTCCTTCAGGGCTGTGGGGTGGCCACAGGGGATTATCAAATCTTGAGTTGATCTTCTCAGCTGAAAATTACCTACTGTGTCAGCTGAACCCCTGAGTTTCTGAGTATGCAGCCACATGCATTGATATTGCTGTGTCAGTCTCATCCCATGCTGGAGTAATTTCAAAAAGGTCATTCTGTCCATTTGGCTAGTGAAGTATTGCCATCATATCTTTTCTGGCACAAGACAAGCGTTTGGAGCATGCTCTAATAACCAAGCAGCAATCAATCTTTAGAAAATCCCACTGCTAACATTTCTGTATGCCTAAGTTGCTGTACCCATATATAGCCAGTAAAATAAAATGGCCTGATTTTCAGAGATGCTCAGCTACTCCACATAAGTGCCTTTGAAAGACAGACGATTTACAAGGCTGTGCTGTTAAGCTTGTTAGCTGCTGGCTCTAAAGTTTAGAAGGCTAATCTAAACTGACAGAAATACGAATTTTGCAGAGGGACCATCTTAGAGGAGAAATATTTTAAATGAATACACACAGAATCTATATAGAGAGATTGTTACCTGTCTGGACTATCAGTAGGGTTTGCAGTTCTATAGGTTGTTTCCACCAGAGAGAGAAATTGATAAAGAAGTCAGGTATTTCTTATATGTGGTTCCATTTACCCACAACAGCAATGACAAAAATGCAAGCACTCATGTTCCCGTCACGACACTGATTTAGCAGGAAAACCAGTAGACCTGTAGTCCTCTTTCTAGTAGCCCATCCAGTAAAATATGACCTCTCTGTAACTGGAGATGAATAACTGCTCCTTCCTCTCCATCAAAATACCTCTACTTTGGAGCCCCATATGTGGAATTAAACAGTGCAATAAAGTTTCTTTCTCCTTGGCAGAAAGCCCCTTTTCTGCCTGCCCAAAAGCTACAAGTTTCTCTTTTCCTTAGTACCATGCAACAAACACCTTTTTTTAATCTTTTTTCTTACTGGTTGTCCTGTTTTGTTCTCACACAATCAAACACACCTTAGCATGCGCATTTTTTATGGCGGCTGATTGTTTCCACTGTTATCTCCCACAAAGTATAGTTCCTTGTCATCTGAAAGAAGCGGTGGCTGTTTTGTCCCTGCTTGTGTGCCCACAGAAATCATTAAAAAGGATCTCCCAGGCTTTGCTGTGCCCTGGATGAAGACCTCAAATCAGATTCTTCCTCTGTGTGAGACGTCCTCCCTCCCGTAGATTTTACAGACTAAATTCAGAATATTCACGGACAGCTGCAAAACCAATTCAGGACCGAAAGTCAGTGAAAAAAATAATTGTGCTGAAGCAAGAAATGAAAAATAAATAATAATTCTAAAATCCCAGTTTGGGCCTAGTCTCTAAATCAGAGAGAAAGGCAGCAAAAATTACAGCTTGAGTGGGGCATTTATTTCTTTTTAATGACTAAGTGCAGAGACTGATGTTCTCTTTGTGATAAGGAAAGCTCAGCAAAATAGCAAAGTGATGAGTAACTGTTCACTACTATGCCTGCATGCTCCTCAAAATTTTAATTATTCCATTGAGTAGACAGAATATAATTTATTCTTCCCATGAGACAGAAGGCAGAGAGCAAGCTCTGTTCTTTTAATTCATTAATCTAGTAATCTATATTCCATATTTTTGCAATCAAATTTATCCTATATAGAAAATGTAGCCCTGGCAAGACTTCACTTCAGTGTATGTGATTTTACTAATCTCCTTTCAGAAATCCTTGACCGCTCCACTTTTCTGCAAACATCAAAGCAGAGATCATGGCAGCTGCCTTTTTCCCATTTGTTAGGCTGGGACTGAAATACCCCATGAGTACATGCCGTGAAATAAAGATGTTGATTTGGTAGATTTTAAGATTTTGCAGATCTCCCAAACCTCGGGTTTGAGTGTATAATAATAGCAAATACTTTCTACACATCTTCCATTAATTTGGTATTTTTAATGTTTTTTTTCCCCCTTCAAGCCCCCTCTACAGACTGTTATCAATCTCTTTTACTTCTGTTACCAGACTTGCTACACTTCTGAATTTTCTCACTATACAAAAGTAAATGTACATGCATTCAGTAATAGTTCTTCATTTCTGTCTGCTTATCCTGCTTGTGCTACACATTAGGGAAAAAATACAGAACCATCTTGACAAAAAAAGTACAGTTTCCTGCAACAGTGGTTATAGGAAACTGCAGTAATTGCTTATAAACCCCAAAGTCTTCTCATTTCATTTTATTAGCATCAGAGGCATTACGTTTGCCCATACTGTTGTTAATCTACTTGTTCAGAAGCACAAACTGTCAAAAGAGCATCCCACCAATTCAAAGAATGACACAGAGCACCTCAGGGTTAGAATAGTTAGTCTGACCCATAGCTCATACTGTAGAGATTCTGTGATTACTAAGGTCATCATAACTTCAGCCATCTTGAGCACAGCTTAAGATCATGCCAAAGACACATCACAGATGAAACAAAACTGAGCCTTATCAGAAAAAGAAGACTCTTTTTCTGGATATGCATTGAAAGCACCATGTATTTTCATATGCTGTCATCTAGGCAAGATCTTTAGATAGCTAGATTGATTTAATTACCTTTCATGCTTAGGGAGTCTAGGAAATTATGACTCCTGGGCCTGTTTTCAGAACCAGGCAAAGACAAGAATTTTATATTTCAGCCGGGGTTTAAATCCCATGTTCTTCTCATTTCTAGAGCCCTTCATACATAACTGAAATTGGATTCTTGTCACCATGTAGGATGTGAATAGTTACACGCTCAGCATATCTAACATATTATGGAAATTGTTTACAAGCTATATGGTCAAGCTATAGTAATACAGTAAGTAAAAGAAGAAATTTATGCTGGCCTGTGACTAACAGTATCTTCTGGCATATCAACTTTGTACTAGATAATCTACTGATCCTCCTATATGAGACATCTGCATTACCTTTTTTTTATCATCAGATATATGAAGAAGTCTTAATGGTATTTGTATATTGTAGCTCATTCAGCTTCTTGCTGTATGTGCTAATCATATGTAAGTTAAAAGGCTCATATGTACTGACATTTCTGCAGATGGTACAGTTGAGAGGCCAAGACAACAAATGGATGTAAGCATACAAAGAATAATTCATACCTTACTTATTCTGCTTTAAATAATTCATCAGCATTCAGCCATGGTAGGGGACTTCTTGCCCATTAAAAAGATGTGATGTTTACGCTATGCCACACTGGGGCTCCACAAGCAGCAGAATCTCCCTGTAGATAAACTGGATAAAAAAGACTGGGCGAGATTAGATGCAAGAGATTAAACAAGGATACAAAGAAAGAGAGAAACGATTAAACAGACAAAAAAGGAGACCGTAATAACTAGAGGAGGGCAGGTACCTGACGTGATGGTCAAAATAAGTCTCACTTTTGATATATTTTTCCCAATAATGATTTTAAGTGACGAGAACATTTCAAAACTTAAAGAGAAGATGCACCTCTTAAAGGTCCTCCTATCTTTCCTATCACCTTGTCTGGTTCTCCCCTCTTCCCATTGACATGCCTTTTCTCTCTTTTTCCTTGTCATATTCAACTTGAAGCATAAATCCCATTTCAACTTATGCTCATCAAATACAGCAAATGTGCAAATTTGCATTTGATTAGTCTTATTTTGTATGAGGATAGCAGCCTGATTTAGGATTGTGAATTCCTCATGGAAACAACTATACTGGTATATATCCACGTAAGAAAGAACTAGCATAGAGATGTTGGTATAAGCAGTTTTAAATAAGCATGCCAGTCTTTATGAGGACAAAATTACTGTAAGGAAGCAAAACTAATGTGATGAAAACTATTGATTTCAATGGTATTGCTTACGGGAATAAGCCTCTAGATTGAGCAATCTGTTGTGCAAAATGGACCTGCTTCATCTTGACTAAGAAGAGAATGCTGACTGTGAGTTGCAGAGTCTTAAAATCTCACTGGACTGTCCTCACAAATAATGCAGTTTTTAGAAGAAAATCCAGCAGTGTTCCTTTGCAAAATACAACAGGTCAAACATCTGATTGTGTTCTCTTGCTGCACTCTTATCACTTCCAATTCTAAATTAATAGAATTGCATTCTGTACAGCAGCTACATGCTCTTGTGTTCCTAGCAGAAACCAACACTGTTAACTTAGGAACTATGTGATTAAAGTGAGTAAAAACAGTTACTTTGGAAAAGAAAAAAAAAATCACATTTATCTGGACTTCAGTTGTTGTAAGAAATGCTTTTATTTCCAGAAGTATTAGAAATGGTACTCAATACCATGGACGATGCCCCTGTATGTGAAATAAACCAAAATGGAGGAACTGGCAAATTCCATGACACTAAAGAAAATATCTCTAGTATATCTCAAGGTATTCTTGTTAGATTTGGATACAAGAAATAGATTTCGTTAATACAAAACTCTAATGTTACACAGAAGTACACCAAATTTCAGAATGTAAAACATGTTATATATGTACCATGGGCATTTAACTTACAGGCGTTCCATCCTGTTTTGATTAGGTTTTTGGTGTTAGATTTATCAGAGAAGATCATTCTAACAAGGATGTAAAATCTGCCTACCATTTGTTCACATGACATTTGTGCTTCTCATGTGCAAAACCTGGGATCATTATTTATAGGTAAAGGAACTCTGGATTATCCCACAAGAATGAGAGAGTTCTTCATCTGCCCATAATTTATTCTAGTCCTGCTGCTAGTTTTGGCAGTTCAACCATTAGACACAGTCAGACAATAAAAGCTCACAGCATGGTGCCTATCTGTTGAGTTTAGCTCTTTTGCAATCGAGGCAGCAATATTCTTTTGTTAAGTAGGGGCAAAATTCTGTGTACCGTGCAAACATGTTTTTAGGTCATCTATGTGCATTACCTGCTGTTGAAACAAATGTAAGCTATATATAACCAGTGACAGAATCTGGCATTTTATCTCCAAATAGCTTATGCGCACTCAGCTTCAGAACCATGTTTATATATGGGATAATAAGCAAAATACAATCCACTTTTAAAAGATTAAAGGTATTATAACCTTTACATATTTTAGCATTTTGTCCTTGTAGTCACAATTATGGCCACAGGTCCAAACGAAAATTAACTGTGTTAACCAACATGCTGACTAGAAGCTGACAGAAGTTAGCAGTTAGTTATCAGTCAGTCTGATCGGCACAAAGGTTAACACTGCACTATTGTGCTGTT
>JANHGB010044362.1:0-30773 GCA_026283785.1 Coracopsis vasa
CTGGAATGGGTTGCCCAAGGAAGTTGTGGATGCTCCATCCCTGGCGGTGTTCAAGACCAGGTTGGACAGAGCCTTGGATGACATGGTTTAGTGGGAGGTGTCCCTGCCCATGGCAGGGGGATTGGAAGTAGATGATCTTAAGGTCCTTTCCAACCCTAACTATTCTATGATTCTATGTTTCTATTCCACTAGACTTTTCTTGTACCAGTTTCCTACAGTTTCTACCATTAATCTCTGCTCAGAATTAAATAATTCCAGCTTTTTAATTTCTATTGGAAATCTTACCACAGATTTATTTATTTCTAAAACATCTTTTCATTTCTGCTATACAGCCGAGTATTTTAAAACACATATTTATGACTAAAACTGCTGTTTTACACAGTTATCACTAGAGATCAGCTCACTTCCAGGAGGAATGTACCAACTAAACATAAAACAACTGATAAAATAGCACACCTATGCCCTGCATTTCCTTCTCAAATGGAGCATTGCTGTTTATTTCATACTCAACATCTTCCACATAAAGCCTACTCAAATGCCATCCTACCAGCAAAAGATTGCTTATTCCACAAAATGCTGTACTAATTATGTTGGTTTATGTTCCTGCTATTAATGAAATTACTAGAAATTATCTCCAAGACTGAATAATCAGAATAGGGCATGTAGGAGAGTACAATAAAGGTCAGCACACAGCCATAATTTTGGATTGAAAAAGAACAAATATGGAAACCCTGCCTGCCAGAGACTGCTGACTACCCATGGATCTGGAGAGCAACAAAAAGTGGGAGTCCTTTAAACCTTGAAAGTTTGCAAATTACATTTTGCACCAACTTTAATGTTTTCAGTACAAAACAGTACTGAACATTAAGTTTTTGTTTGTGTGATAGAAGTGGCAGCCATACGGCAGCCACTACATACCACTGAAAATACATGCGCTCATGAGTTGGTTATTATCTGTATTTGATAACTAATGTTACAACAGACTGTACACATACACACATAGACACATTTATCTGCATACATATATGTGTACCTCTGCATGCATGTGTTTTTGCATATGTAAAGAAGTATGCACGGGAATACCCATTTAAACCTCCTCCACTCCAGGTCTGATTAGAATGTCTTGAAATATTTAGTCATTACAGGCTTGGATATCCATCACTTGAAACTGCACATTTACACATTCGGCAGCACAATTAAAAACGGTTCATGAAATAATTGTTCATTAGCAGGTCTTGAATTAGGGGAAGTCTGAAATTATGACTATTTTAGGCCAACCAAGGGAAAAGGATGAAATCTGTGGCTTGTGAATACTGCAGAGCAGCTCAAGGATGCCTTGAAAATACGACATTTCATGTTTCATTGTAATACTTTTGTTCATATTCAATGCAGCTAGTCTCCTGCTCAGATTAGTTTGGGGTTTTGTCAATTTACGGTATCTTACGCATTTTTATTATTTATTATTTCATCTATTTATTGAATAGATAAATTCAACTTCTGCAAAGCTCATATTAGAAATCACTGAAGTTTTAATGAAGTGCAGTTTGAAAATATACGGATTTTTGTGTGACTTAAAACCTAAAAGCCTAAAGGCAGAAGCTATAAACCATACTGCTTTTCTATGGTTCAGGAACTATTTCTGCATTTTAAAAAATCTGTACCCATTTCCTGTGGTTTTCAAGCACACACAATCCCTTAAAATAATCCCAGTGAAACAATCCTTCATGATAGCATGCTCTTGATGTATAAAAACTCCTCTCAGCTTCCATTTTAGAAACTACAGTGCCATGTTTCTATTTTCTATCCCTGAATCAACTTCAGAGTCAAGGCAGCTCATAAAAACCTGACTTCTTAATTTATTCATCAGCATGAAGAAAAAAATCTGGTGGTAGAATAATTAATAGTTGTTATATCTGATACACTATAAAAAGCTTGACTTCATGAGCACACGACACTTGAGTATACCAAAAATATGTTCTGAATAATACTGTTCCCAAATGCTGTAATAGGACAGTGCACAACTACTGGTTCAAAAACTACTGGTTTAAAATAGTATAGCAAAGTGGCAGTGGAAGTGGGTGGTTAGTGTCCTGCTTCTGGCCCATCTGGAAAGCAGGTTGCTTGAATGGAGGCAGTACTGAGACAGCCACCGCCTTGTCCTGAAGCACCATCTTGTACCACCTAAGTTTAAACACTTACTGTGCTTGATTATTCTTCTTTGACAATTAAGAGAAAACAAGCTCCTTCACGTCTGGTCCCGCTGCATTAACACTCACCTTTGTGTGTTAATATGAGTGCTGAAGATTTTTTCATAGGTGCAGTTAGTTACAAGGCAAGTAACTGGCGACCAGGCTTTAGACAGCACAGCAAAGGTTTCACCAATACAAAGGAAAGAACACACAGCTACCTCTCCAAAAAGTGTTTCTCCTTCAGTGCCACCAGACTTAAAGATACAAATAGGAATGGGTTTGGCTTTGAAGAGATAACTTCTTCTGTGGGAAGAGGCTGCCTAATTATTTTAGAGTATTCTAAAAAGTAGCAGGCGAATTGCAGCACAAGGCATGTAATGACGCAAGAACTGAGTCGTTACCCATTGGTTTCAACATTAATGATGAAGTAATGGCTACCCATACAAAGTCAGCATGACACATGTTGGGATAATACGTTGTGAAAAAAAATTGTGAGAAATATAATTGTAATTTTGTGACTAAAAAAAAGACGTTCTAGCTGCAAGGTAAAAAAGGTACTCTGAGATGGGCAAGGAAAGGGAGGCACTGCTCCCGCAAATTAGCTGCTGTGGAGAGCGTCTAAATGGAAGAATTATCAATCCAGATCACGATGTGGCAGTTTCTAATGAGAAAGGCAGAATGCAAAAATAACATCTCAGTATAACTATTAAGCCAGAATAGATGCTGTTTACTGTACTAATGTTGCCTTTACTGGTGTAAAAAAAAAACAAAACCAGGATTGTATTAGGCCATTGCGCTCCCATCTTTTCAATTACAGAGACAGAATAATCTCAGATTCCAAAGCTAACTACAAATCAAAATTGTGTTATGTTATCTACTGAGACACAAATGGAAAATAAATACTGTTAACTGTCACTTTCCATTAGGTAACAGAAATTCAATTACATTTCAAACAAGCCTCCATGTCAACAGAATAAATCTGTTTCATAAATGAGCAGGTAACCATTTTTTATTCTAACTTCCCAAAGGGAAAAAATCAATTTTAATCACAAATGTTCATTTTTTTCAGTATGAATGTTTTGGAGAAAAGTACATCATCTGACCTAATAAACACCACTGTACAGCACTGAGGTTTAGGAAAAAGGGTCAAGGAAAGAAGTGGAATTATGAAATTCATCTGCTGATACACTGTGCTGCTTCAGAACTGAAGGCTCACGCTGCCCAGCTGACCTATGGACCATCAGCTTTCTCAGCTTTACTGCATCAGAAGATCAGAAACCCAAGTAAGCATCAGCAACTACTGCAGCAGTCAAGAGTTTATCACAGTGTAACAGCCACTGTAAAAAGCAATGTGTTTTATCAGGGTGATTGCACTTTGAGAGATTGAGACAAGCAGTAAAGAAGATTTTTGGAAGGAAAGGGGTCCACTCTCTGCTCAGATATGGACAAAAATACACATAGGCTGAGTGAAACATTCTCCAGAAATACCCGATTTTGTGGGAAAATACTGGCCCTCCACTCCCCTTTGATTGGGAGGGGAAGCCAGACGTGGAATTCAAATGTGTTTGGCATCTGTGTGTGCACACAAATAGTATTAGTTACAACAGAGACAATGGACATCCCCAGCCACCCGACTGCCAACTGGCGGAGTGTCACATCAGGTTAGAGAGGGAAGAAAAATACTCTCAATACCATAAACTTATTATTTTCTATGGAAACTCACCATCAAGCACACAAAAGTCACAAAATGCATGTTCCTTATCACACAGTGAAACTGGTCCAGGAAGTAAGTGAAACTCTACCATGAAGTAGCAGTGGTCAAAGTGTAATTAAATTGGATCCCCTCTTGGGGTCATCATATCAAGAGGCAGTGAATTAAATTTGAAGTAAGAGAGGGGCTTTGTTTCTAAATGAGGAAATTAGTTCTAGAGCCTAAAGGAGAGTAAGTAAATTAAAATCCATAGACATCTACTAAAAAACACCCTATTAGAGTCACCCCATGCTTATATGTATTAAAAAAAAAATTAAAAGTCAAGAAGAAAATATTATGGCTAAGTAATAAAGCACACAAACTTTGTTATATAATGGGTATAAAGCATAAAAAGAAGAGATTACAAGGGTGAAGAAAGTCTCCAAAACAGCCATATACACCCCACAAGTAAGAGGGTCTGTAAGTGTAGCTTCCAGCAGGACGTATTAGGCCACCTGGGTATCAAGAGTTGAGTTAAACAAAGCAAATGGCCAGGAAGCTAAAATCTTTCTTGGAATCACTATCCATCACAATTAATGTATGGACAAGGGATGGACAACTCTTTATCATACTGGTGTTGTCAGAGACAGGATGATTAAAGAGAGTGAAAATTGACAAATTCAACTGTCTACTCTCTTCAGGACCAAAAGCCTTCCTCAGTTTCAAAACCATTTGCAAATTTGACCCCACTTACAGCACATCTGTCACCATACGACTCTCACAGCACCAACAGAGACAACATTTGGAGGTCAACTAGAAGATTCTATTTTGAGTGTTCTGATATCATATGCTCCGTCTCCTGCATAAACTTTGATTTTATAGTTTTATCATTTCTAAGAACACAAGAACAGCTGGGCTGGTTCAGAATCAAGGTGAGGTCTTACCTGTCTTCAACTATGTCCTCCAGTGCTCAGCCTCTTGGGAAGCCAGAACTGGGCACAAATATATGATACTTCCCCCCTCCAAAGTCCTCTTCCCACCTTGGCTATTTCCAGTTGATGGATTTTCCTGTTCCTGGTGCTGTTCACCTATTTTGTTACTCTCAACAGATCTCTCTTCCAATTACTTGCTCAGTATCACTTTGAACCAATGTAAATCTTTTGTAGACAGAGGAGGTTTTGCAAAGTTTTCATTATGTTTTCCAAACAGTATCTTAAGCTTCCAGCACCAAAAGTGGGCTGCAAAACACCAAATAAGTTCTGAAAGAAGCAAGAATCATGACAACAGAGCTACTAATGCAAATGTATTATTACATTTCCAGCCTCAAAGATAAAGGTAAGCAGCTGTGCACAATCCACGTAATTAGAGGCACAAAGAAATGCAGAAAGAGCATCGGTTATTACCTACAAGAGAAGTCAAAAGTTACAAAGCACATGTGGAGTGTAGCAGAATTCCTCAGAAGGGTGGCTTCATCCCGTCAGGACTGCCCTGAGAACCCATCCATAACAGTTTGCGCAAAGAAGAGAGCAAAGGAACATTAGACAGGCTTTCTAGAAGCTTCTAGGTATAGAGTTACTTAGAAAACCTGGACACGTAGTCATGAAGGCCAAATATTCCAGAGGGGTGGGGGAGGCCTCCAGGGGAATTCAGGAACCTAAGATTACATTCTGGTCTCAAAGACCACTTCATTGACTGTAGAGAACATGCTGAAGACCAGCCTTGATAACTCCTGTGAGACTATTTGAGCATTCACAGGGTGACCCACACATTTACAGGTGCATTCCTGCCATAGACTAGGAGAATAACTAAATGATTGGAAATAGGAGCAAGGAGGAGAAAATAAGTACTGCAGCAAGAAAGCATGTCCAAAGGATCAATACTATGAATGGTGCAGTTATTCATATTTACTAATAACTGAAACCTGACATGCTATAAGTAATAAGAATGTGAAATTTGCTGACTACAGACGACTATTTATGGTAGTCAAGACTACAAAGGATTGTGAGGAACTCCAGAAGGACCTTTAAAAAACTAGGTAATTGGACAACCTGACAGCAGATGAAATTCACTGTGAAAAAAGTGCAGAGCAGGGTACACTAGAAGGAACAAATTTAAAGCCACTTGTACATACTGATGAGTTCTGAATTAGTTATAACCTCTCAGGAAAAAAGATGCAAGATTCATCATGGGCATTTCAATGAAGACATTTGCTCAATACACATGAGGGGTCAAAAAGAGTGAACAGGATGTTACGATGTATTGAGAAGGGAATACAGAGTATGAAAAATATTAATATACTGCCATTTATATTGCCATCACTGTAAATTAATGACATATACTCCCCTTGAATACATTACCTCTGTCAAGAAGGACATGAAAAAATAGTCCGAAGGACATCAAGGATAAAAATCCTCCTGCTTCACAGAAGAAGAGGGTCCCGAACTAAAGCAGTTGAAAGTTTCCTTGCGGACAGATTATTCCATCATCGTTCAAGCCAGCTTCCATCTTCTGAACTAGCATAGGATAGTCAACAACAGAAACAAAACACCTGGCCAGGAAAACCTTGGCCTTTGTTCACAGAACAGGGTCCATGCTTTTAATTAGAATGTTTAAAACTAATTATCTAGTTTTCAGAGAACACAGCAACAGAGGCAGGTGATTTAGTGACCATGGACACAGGCAAGGCTGAGATACTCCATGCCTTCTTTGCTCCAGCCTTCACCAACAATGACCCTCAGGCCTCAGCGCTGAGGGGCAGGGTTGGTGGAGATGACCAGCAGTGGATGAGGATCAAGTCCGACATTTCAAGAGAATTCAGCCCATAGGTGTCCATGGGACCCAATGAGCTGCTCACAGCACTGGCTGCTGCTGTTGCAAAGGCACTGTCACCTTTGAAAGGATTTCAGGAGCAAGAGACCTGAAGGTCTCTCCTAGACCTGGAGGAAGAAATATCTTGCACCGGTCTTCAGAAAGAATCAGCAAGAATCTTCAGGAATTCAACAAGTGCAACGTCCCATCCTGCACGCAGGAAGGAAATACACAACACAGGCTGAGGCCTGGCTGGGAAGCAACCTGGTGGAAACAGTTTTGGTGTATAGCAAGCTGAACATAGGCCAGCAGTGTGCCTTGGCAGCAAAGGTGGCCAACAGCTTTCTCGGCTGTGTGAACAGGAGCATAGCCAGCAGACAGAAAGAAGGGATGATGCCCGCTCTCTCCGCAGTTCATCAAACCACATCCAAAATACCATGACCTCCACCCACAAATGCAAAAAACACATGAATAAACTGAGGTAATTTCAGCAGAGGACCCCCAGTCTGGTTGGTGTCTTGAGCATCTGCCCTGGAAGAAGAGGCTTAAGGAACCAGTCGTGTTCAACCTGGAGAAGAGATGGCTTTGTGAGCACCAACAGTTTCCTAGCACTCTTAGCAGGATCACTGAGATGAAGTTAGGGTCTTCACAGCAGACCACGATGGGACAAAAGACAATGGGCCTAAGGTGAGATAAGAGAGCTTCAGACTGAACATATGGTAAAAACCTTTCCCCATAAGGGCAGTCCAGCTGTGGAATGGGCTGTCTTGAGAGGTTATTCAGTCTCCATCCTCAGAGGCTTTGAAGGTCCATCCAGATCAATCCCTGGTCAAGAGACCTCCTGAAGACTCTTTCAGATAGAATTATCCTATGATCCTGTAGGTAGTTCTTTTTTCTCTCATAATTACAACACGGCAAAGGAGTTCATTCATTGCCTCCAAGAAGCTGGAAGCCCAAGGAAATTATATTTATCTGTAACATTAAACCCTATGGATTTGAAATGACAGCAGCAGGCAGAATTCTGGACAGGCCATTTCCCCTCCTCAAGTTTCCATCTGTTCTCTTCCACCTACTTCAGTTTCATATGGTCCCCATTAACCAGACCATCTCAAAATCATCCCATTTCACTGCATTTCAGAACCATGATTATCTTTACGATGAAGAAATGAGTAAATTCACTGCCATGTGTTATGGCTTGCCTCCCCTAACTTTCCTTGCTGTGGATCATTAAGTTTGCATTGTCAAATGCTGGTATCTTGTACACAATATATGTGTGAGAAAACTCGAAATTTTATTCACATACTTTCCTTATTTTATTCCACTGTGATGCACTACTTCCTATTAATGATAGCTTAAAGATGAAATGTCATCTTTAATTTTTAATTTCTTTACCACTTTAGTCTAATGGGTTTCAAATTTCATCATATAGATCATGACACTGAAACAGAACTTTTTTCTTTTAAAACACATTCATTTTTTCTAAAACCTAGTATTAGAAAAGAAACACTGTTCCAAGTAGTAAACATCTTGCTCCTATTTTACCTTCATTCCTATAATTCAGCTGCATTAAAAACTAAAGTTTCCACCTATCTCAGACAAATTCTGGACTAAATCTCATGACAAGAGTGTACAAATGTGGATTTGCTCTGACCTGCAGAAGCAGTGACACAGAAACGACAAAGCTGTGCAAGTGCTCTGCTTCCTAGAAAACAGCTCTCCATTGGCACAAAGTTGTCCTTGGTTCATCCGCTATCTTCGATGCCTTTACTTCCCTATCAGGGCAATTCATAAGCCAAGGAAAACATTTGGCTTACATACCTAATGCATGAGTGCTTTGAGATGGGGTCCCACATCCCCCAGGCACATCACAAGTGGGTCCTTAGGCACAAACCCTATTTTCAAAAAAGTTCAGAACAACCCCACTTTTATCCCTGAACGCTTCTGTCTCCTGTGCTCGTCTCAAGAGTATTGGGATCTGCTGCTCAACCTGTCCTGTCCTCACCCACATTGCTGCTGCACCACTTGCTAAGAAAATATGCTTGTTTTGGAAGGCTGAACTACCTACTTACTCCCTTTTGTGTATTTTCTTCTCTATGTTTCGTTGCTCATTCTTTCTTCCCCTCGACCTTTTACTTCCAATTCTCATTTTTAGATACTTTTCCAGCTTCTATTTCTTAAAAACACAGGCAATGAATAATATCATATTGGCACAGAAGAATTACTGGTTGCTTCTGGAATTGATGTCCCAGGTATCTTGGCAGGTAAAATTTCACTACATTACAATTAGTTCACTTAATGAAGGTTTTCTCAACCGGCACGAAATCTAGAAATTTTGTGTTTGTTGTCAGGGCTTTTCTTTTTTAAATTAAATTAGATATTGAAAAAAATCACAAGGAATCTAGCTTGGGAACCAGGACCTGGCACCACTGATATAAAGTTCCTAAATATAAGAATACATATTGGGGAGAGAAGACATTCTCAGCTGACAACCAGTAAAATGACAACACAACTAACAATGAGAGAGCAAGAAAGACCAAAAAGCAGCACAAAGATGGGAACCAGTGTAATCAGATATCAGCGAAGGTTTTAAGGAGCCAGACTTTGAAGCTGACAGCGTTAAAAAAGCCACTTGAATTTGACCTGTCAATCTCCTACTCCTTTGGAATCTGTCCCCCAATACATAGCATCGCTCTGCAATGGTGAACACAGTGATTCCTCAACAGTTTCGACTCCTCTGATACATATAACCCCAGGCTCATTTTCTAAATAGGTGATACTATTTCTTTCCCAATGGAAATGTAAAGCTAATTTCAAGCCAGGAATAATTTATGTTAAAATTACTGAACCCATGACATATCAAGTCTGAAGCTCTTAACAATGCAAGTACAAATTGAACTGCTGCTGAATAAATAAATTACATGCCCAAGCACACAAAGATGATCGATATACACATACACACACTTTTGTGCATGCTGATCATGAGAATTACACAAAAAAATCTTGTATTTGCAATGGGCCTGTTACCTGACTCAACAGCAAAACTGATCTGAAATGATTAAATCTAGAGTTCATGAAAGATCAGATTCACATCTACTTACTTCCTTGTTCAAGAATAGGAAGTTCCTCCAAATTTTTAAGTATGGTAAATTAAAGCAATTGATATGTAAATAACAGATTTTTAGGGAAAAATAAAAAACATCAGTAACAACAAGTATTTTCTTCAGTCATAATATTTTTTTCAGGTTAAACCAGAAATATTATTCAAAGAATTTTGAGAATCAAAAAGAAAATAATCTTTAGCCTGACACTGGAACAGTCTGTTAGGCCTCAAATACTACACTTCAACTTAAACAATTGAGAAAAAACTTGTAAGATAGCAAAACAAAACAAAAAACACTCCAGCACTGAAAAAATTTAGATACTTTATTTTTAAGCTAAAAAAAATTCTGAGCTAAACACTTCCTTAACTCTTCTGGAACTTTAAAAAGGCCAAGTAGATGGGTAATAAAAACCTAATGTAAGGCTTAGCCCTTCCGTGTCACCTAGTCAGCCTCTTCATTAGAAGAAAAGTTGTATCAAAAGAAAGGCATAGTGGGTTAATCAATGATCTAGTGGGTTTTACTTAGTGATACCTATATAAAAATATACTGACCTTTCTCCCAGTTACAGCTGAGAAAAAACAGAAATTTAAATCACATTTACCTCTGTCCATGGGGTTCAGTTAAGATACTTTGTTTCCACACTAAAACTAGCATTAGAAGATAGAGGCGATAACAGCATTTACAGGGGAGTTCATATCGCTGACCTTGCTTAGGGTGGTACAATTCTTTGCCTGCAGACCTGGGCTAATTTCAGTTCTACATCCGAAGCAAACAGACTAAAAGATAAAACACATCTAAGCACCCACATCTGGTTCAGTCTTGTAACTGAAAGATACACGGGTGGTTTTACACACTGCTTAATGCCTCAACGTAATGTATTTTCCTCCAGTTTAAAGTGTCGGAGAAAATTAATTAAAACACACTTCTAGATACTGAAGCCTAGCTGATATCTTAGTTATGACAAGTGGACCTGAAATAGTCAAATCTTCCATCTTAAGGAAGCTGCTGATTAATTTAGGAAGATGAACACTCACTCACACACTTCTCTCTTCCAAGTGATTTTTGCCATATTCATCAGTTACTTTTCTTTATTACATCTTAAAAGATAAGCATTCTGTGCATTTCTATCAACCACCGTGATTCTGAAAGTTATACTCCTTTTCGATACATTAATTGGCTATCATGAAAAATGGAGCAGAAAATATTATTCATAGAAGTGTTACTCCACTGTGCATCACAACTTCAAAGCACTTCACAGGCATTCCTTACTCTCCACAGCTTCCCTGTTAAGCAGATAAATACTGGTTGCCCCATACTGCAGGCAGAAAAGGAGGAACAAAAGAAATAAAGGCCAAAACTGCCAAAGGGTTTCATTAGAGCGGCTGTTCCAGTGATCAGTTAACACAGCACCTTCCTTGTGGAGGTTTTAGAAGCTGCATGACTGGCTAGCATTAGTTTCAACATCTGAAGTTGTCTCTGCAGGTGAAGAAATCACTTTGGGTACCTTGATTTAGGTCAGCTAGCAGCATACAGCAATGTTAAATCTTGAAGACCATCTTGTCTTTAATCCTGAGTAGTGGTCATTATGTCATTTGTTTTGTAAAGGAAAAGATACAAATGACCTCAGACATCCTAGTTAATTATTTATGCACAAGAGGTAGTATCATGATTGGAAATTATGCAGAACAGATTAAATTGACCACATTTTATTATGGAAGAAAATTACAAGCAAGATTTCCAAAACATCGTTATCTAAAAATAGTCTTCCAGCTCCTTACTGAGACACCTGACATTCCAAACTGCCAAGTATGCAGGAGTTTCCCAAATCAAGCACCAAATAAGAAATTCAGAACTTCTTTCCACCTGTCTCTATGAAAAGATGCCCTAAGTGATTCCGGTGAGGTAAGAAAAACTGGATAATGAAAGCACAAAGATCTCAAAGAAACATGCATTGACATGAACAATTAATCAGCCTTAAAACCCTGACTGTAAAGATGTTGCTTATATAATTTAGGATGTTGAAAAACATAAATTTGTGTTGGGGCTGTGTGCTGTACAATATACTTTAATTTCTTCTGTCACAAAGAGCATCATTTACTTGAGTTACAGTTGATGGCAGAAGATGCCAGTTCCCATTAACTAAAAAAAGAATTCATCAGCAGATACCACTTTATGCTCACGTATTTCTGTAGGAAAGCTCTCAGCCACCTGGTGCTAGGAGTCAGAATTTGTCAGCCCAAGGTGTTCATGCAAAAATGTATTAGTGACTAATCAGCTGAAACCAGCTAGGGTTAATTTACCAGAACAGCTTCTCATCTCCACTTCTTTCTTCCTTCAGTGGTAAATGGACCAGTGGAGACAGCACAGTAAAAACATGCTCCCACTTTCTAAAAAAACCTGTCTATTTTCACCATGTCCATCTATCACCTTTCCCCTTCCAGGACTATTATGAAGACCACATCACTCAAGGAGCCATCCTGTGTGTGTAAGACAGTGCCTCAGCTGAATGCAGTGAGTTCTGGGGAGGCAAGCAGCCAAAATAGGGGAGTGGGAGATTCACCAAGGAGGTGAAATGGTGGGGTGAGAAACTACAGAGCAGCAGCCATGTTTTAATAACCACCATGGGGCAACATGCCAGTCCTAAGAATGGCTTGCAGGATGAGCAAGGGGGCAGGCAGGAGAATATAAGAAAAGATGGCTTGGTGGGGAAAAGGAAAACAAATGCCACTGAGTAGCACTCAAAGGAATTCATGTTTGCAGGCAGTATCTGGATCGCTGTACCAGCATGTTTTGTGCAGCCATTAGCTCCTACTGGAGAGGCAGGAGGGCTGCTTCTGAAAAGCTGTAAGGAAAAAAACAAACATCTACAGAATGACTGGGCATGAAAAGGAAGGGAGGGAAATTCTAGGACAAAAAACAGGGAGCTAACTTTTCACCCATAAAGACTGATGGAGATAAATACTGCTGACTTAAAATGGATAAGACCACAGGCTGGATGGAAGAAACCCAGAGGAATATCCACTGCATCTTCTCCAGTGCTGACTGTAAGCACAAGAAATGAAGTTCTGAGCCTAAAGCTGCAGAAGAGAATGGCAATAGCCTAAGAATATATGCATCTTTAAAAACAGATTTGCCGTAAACACTGGGGTGGAACTATGCTAGGTACAAGGGTTTTAAACACACATAGATTATAGAGTGGTCCAGAGAAGGTTCCCTAGTCTACAAGGAGAGCCACTTTCTTGAATCCAATGTCACGAGCTGTGATTCCTTCCTCTCTGCTAAGGGTTTTTCAGAGAAGGGACACAACACAAACCTACGTATTCTGAAACGCATTTAACCACTCAGGTAAGAAGCTACCTCGATCAGAGATAGCCAAGTATGTGAAGAGAAAAAATCTGATTGTAGCTGCAAGGGTTCTGGTGCCATTAGAAGACCATCACCACTAACTTGTAACAGTAGCCCCCTTCATATTGATGCCCCAAGAGAACAAAATTACTGCATTTCATTGGATCTTAATTGTTTTTTAATGGATTTCACTACCCAATAGTTTCCAAATGCAAACCCATACTAATGAATTGCTATAACTTTCTTAATGCTCTTTCTGTCCAGCCACTGAAAACCAAAGCACATTATAAAAAGGAGCCACACTAGTAAAAATGAGAAGGGGCTACAGGGTTCTGCTGGAAGCCAAAGCAGGGCTAAACTCTCTACTTGGCACAAATTCATCTTGCTTACCAATCCTTTCATTTATAATTAAAGAACCTTCCTTATTACACCTTTGCTAAGCATGGTAGTAACTCAACTATCCAAGAATTACCTGGCATTTTAAAAATCACTTCTTTCATTAACTAGCCTGTTTCTGTTGTTGTTTTAAGAAATTCCCTTATGTGCTGTAAAGGAAACTCACGTAAGCCAAAGAATCCTTTACATTCAAAGGAACCAACTACTTGAACGGGGGAGGAGAGGCAGCCTAGCAGCCCCTGTTCATATTCCAAACATGAAATACAGTTTCTAAGATGTTTTCCACTCATTAAAGTTCTAATACCACACAGAGATATCCAATGTCTTCTTCATGAGCCCACCAACAAAACATTCAGCACCAGTGCCTTCCCAAGCAACAAACAAAGTCATAGACATATTTCTATGAGAAGCTGCCATCTTGTATTTCACTGAAATGTGAAGAGAAGTTGCAAATGTACCACAGCAGTAACCACAGAGGCATTCATATATGTTTAACAAAACGGCTTGGGATATTAGCCAAGGAACCCGGAATCTAGATCCAAGGAGTTCTACATATACACCTCCATAAATTCTGACTTAATCCCATAGAAATGGAGATACAAATGCAATTTACTTTTGTGCAGCACTGCTACAAGGCAGACGCAACATTTACATCCCACTTCTACCTCCAAAGTAGTAAAGGAATGTGTACTTGATGCTATGAATAGTAAACAATCACTGTAATACATGGTACCAGTATTACGTATTGATACTTCTACACTTTTGGCAGCTGCTTTGCTCCTTAAAAGCCACATCTGAGTATTACTGTATGCTTTTCAGGCCTTGTTCAACTCTCCCAAAACTACTGATGCCCCTGTGCCCAACTTAACCCATGAAGCTGCACCAAGAGGGAAGGGGCAGCAGCTGTAATGGGTCACACGAAAGGGTGCTAGGAATCTTCTTGGAAGTTAAAGGAGAGCAGAAGCTGCTCATCTCCACTAAGACCACTTCATACATGGCTGAGCACTTCCAAACTGTGCCGTTCCTTCTCTTTTGGCAAGGATTAGCAAAACAAAAGGCATTTAACATGGTTAGTTACACAAAACCCTGACCATCCCCACCCTGCATATACTGTCTTGCAACACTTCTCAAATCAATGTACTACTGCTCTCATACTTTGGGCTACCACTATACCTTAGTATCATACTATGAAAACTCCAAGAAGTATTTCTTATCACTGCCACGTTAAGTAGGGCAGAGGCAGCATTCAGGTGATACACGAGCTGTGCCTAGGTTCCCTACAAGACAGGCATTTCCCCCACAGAAGACACATTTCCTTTAGGAGAATGAAATGGAAAACAGTTTTAGTTTGCAAAATGAATTCTGTGACAAGAGTGAGACGACAGGAGGGAAGTTTTACATTCCAGCAACAAGTCAGTTGCCACTCTCCACCCCAGAATGAACTCAAACTCCCTGGTGGAGGCATGGCCCAAATCCTGTGCTCCTGTCCCTGGAAAGCAGGTTCTGCAAGTTTTCTAGAGGGAGCCTGAACATGGCACCACATCATTGCCAGTGACAGCTACTCTGATCTGAAATTCAGAGTGAAGAACCATCTAGTTCACAGATTTTTCTAGCATACCTTTCCTCCATTTTCCTCAAAGGCATGAAACCATCGGGCACCACTGCCAGGCTACCAACATGCAACATGAGTTTACTTTTTCAATTTTTGTGTTTGCATGGCAGATCAATTCTGAATCACTGTTATATAGGGTACTGATGTGTAAATACAGCTCAGGGCTAATGAGACAGCGTGAGTGAGGAACATTATCCCACTTTATTCCAAAGCAAATAGCCAGTGCCAATCTAAGGTCCAAACCTGCACGTCTGACACCTGCATGCGTGAAACATGGCAGCATCCACCATCCAAAAGCACACACAATTTTTGGCATGACTGGGGCTAGCACCATTACATTAAAAAGCTGTTCCCAGAGTTCCCCAGAGAAATGCCAAAAGATGATGATTGTGGAGGTGTCTAATTGACAGATACTGTGGAGGAGGAGAGACAAGCGGTGCTGCATGACAAAATCAAGGCATCATCTCTCCTCAGCCTTGCCAACAAGCCTCATCTCTGAGCTAGGAAGGATGAGTGCATTCAGTCTTGGCTGTCTTCTGAGCAGACTAACAAGCTTGACAATTAGTGTGCATTAATTAATGTGCACATAGTGAAAAGGTTTTGTACTGGTATCAAACTGAATATGCTCTTTATACTTTCAGGACTTCCAAATAACATAATACTTTCCACCTAGTTGAAAACGGATGGATGATGCTGTGATGCTTATTATAGTAGAGCACAACCTAACCCTTCAGTCTAGGTTTTTCACCCAATGGTAAGTCAGGAATGTGAACTTTAATGGCTAAAGGAATAGATTTAGAGCAAATTATATATTAAATTTATATATTTATAAATTTATATATTCATCATGTATTTATGAATTTATATATTCATCCTTCATCCTGTTCACAACAGCATCACAAGGGGGTTTGAGCAGCACTGAAACATACCCCCACACACCCATTTACCTACATAGGATTCTTTCCTCTCAATTTAAACAAGATGAATGTGGATCTTACCAGCTATGGAAAAGTCTGTCTGACAATGGGAAAGGTTTGGCACAACTTCACAGAATCACAGAATGGTTTGGTTTGGAAGGGACCTTTAAAGTTCATCTAGTCCAAACCCCCTGCAGTGAGCAGGGACATCTTTAACTAGACTAGGTTGCTCAGAGCCCTGTCCAACCTGACCTTGAATGCTTTCAGGAATCGGGCATCTACCACCTACCTCTGTGGGCAACCTGGTCCCCTGTTTCACCACACTACCATAAAAAAAAATTCTTCCTTATTATATAGTCTGACTCCCCCTTCTTTCAATTTAAAACCATCACCCCTTGTCCTATTGCTACAGACTCTATTAAAAAAGCTTGTCCCCATTCTCATAAGCCTCCTTTAGGCACTGGAAGCTGCTCCAAGGTCTCTCCAGAGCCTTCTCTTCTCCAGGTTGAACAACCCCAGCTCTCTTGGCCTTTCCTCTCAGGAAGCCTTCCTGAGCATTTTTGTGGCCTCTTCTGTGCTCCAGTGTAGAAATGTCCAGAGTTCACTCAACGTGAAATAAAGAATCAAACTGGTTGCACAACAAGCTGTAAGATGAGGCTTCTTCAAGCCACATCTGCTTGGCTTTTTACATGATTTGTGCATGGCTTTTCACATCATTTAACGTGGATTTTAACAAGGCCTTTTATACAACATTGCTTTATCAAACAGTATAATTACAGAAGGAAATATGTCCAGTAAGTTGCCACTGACTTGGAGACTTCAACTGGCACCAGATCAGAGGCCTGCTTTCCAAAAGATATGACAAGATATATAAAAACAAAAACAGCCAAGTCAGTCCATTTGGCCACGTTAACCTGTAACAACATAAGCACTCAAGAATCCTACTTACTGAAGATGTGTTTAATCACATGTCAAAGTGCTTTTCTAAATTGGGGCCAGTGCATTTTCTTCAAAATCTGGACATCCTAAAAGGAATGAGTCTCCTTCGTTTCAGCTGATTTCATGCTGCTACAGAGTCTCTTCAACCGCCAATGAACTAATGAATTAGGATGTGTACTGCTATACCAACAAAAAAGCACCACCACTTCCCTTTTAATGGCATATTGAATATACTGCACCAGTATTTTACTTTCTGTAGACATCAAGACTTACAAGGGGTTTTTTAGTTACATTAATAGCAATAGTGCTAAAATCTTACGAACTAAGTAGCATTATATTTAATTATCCTTCTATAATTACACTGATTAAATACAGCGTAAGGGACCATAAAGATAGATAAAATATTATGGGTAAAAAACTTCTCAAAAATGACCATAAAATTATTATTAAGCCTGAGGTGAGAAAATTAATATCACAAGCATGATTTTATAGGGTTTTCTTATACCACCTCCCCTTCTTGGAGTATCTCATCTGCAGTGGCAGCAGAATTTCCTCCTAGCAGTAATGAAAATGAGAACTAACTATAAAAAATGTTGCAACTTGAAAGGGAGGTCAGTTTAGCCCTCTGTACCAAGGGAGAGTATTTGTGTGCTTGATGCTTCAGGCAAATGCCAATAAAACATATTAAAACACCTCTGAGCTCTGAGCACGCTGGCTTACACTTGGGTAGTATTTGTTTCTTTCTTGTTTCCTTTTTCCTTCTCTTCTTTTACAAATACTGTGCATGACTTCACAGCAATGAAGCAAGAATCAGCACAATCCAACAGTCACATCTATTTTCTGAGTAACGATCTAACAGGAGAGATCCAAGGATTTTCATACTGGATGACCAATACTATTATAAAGATGAAAGAATCATAAGAAAAATTCTGACCAAGAACTAATATTAAGGCAAAAATCTAATATTGGAAATCTGCAATGCCTTCAAAAACAGAAAAGAATGGATTATAAGGTTATGGCTGAGCACAAGGAAACAGATCTTTCTGACCTACGTTTGGGATCAATCATTTCAAGTAATAATTTTCCTGATTCTTTGAATTATATGTTTAATTAATTTTATTGCACGTAATTACCAAGATGTATCATAATTATCTGACACATTTCAAGAAATATGGTCTCATTTTACTTAATTATATGATTAATTAACTATGGTATGTAATTGCTAAACTTCAGCAAGATTACATTTCTCCTTTTCTTCCAAAATTCAGAAATCACCCTGAAATGCTCCTGCATGCGACTGCTTCACGCAAAGAGCTCCATGGTCATCAAACGTATATTTGTTCTGCAGGAAAGAAGCCCACAGCCTCCTGTTTCTACTCCTTTTCACTATGTTACATTCACTGTCTTGTTCTCGGTTCTTAAAAATAGTTATGATTTTTTTCCATTATGGCTTTGATACAAACACTTCTCGTTGTCTCAAAACCATCACGCTCCATGGAAAGTTTGCTACTACATTTCCCAGCCCACTTGCTTGGTTCAGATGCCTGTAGCACATTGAGGAGACGTCCCTGAAGATACAAGACTGGTACAACCCTTCACACCTGGGTCTTGGGTGAAAAGCAGGAACAGCCACAGCATATCACTCTCCAGTAAATGTGGGTTGGCAGAAAGCACCCGTGTGAGGCCATTAGAGCAGGAATGACATGAACACAATCTTATATTTTCCTGGAGGCCATATCAGTCATCAGCTGGGTCACAAAACTGGCATGTCAACCATTTCTATTGCAGGCCTTAGCTGCTAGCCATTATATTAACCAGGGTGCAGTATTCTGGATGTGCATGTGAAGAGAGCTCAGAATTGCAGCAGGGAGAAAATTAATAAATCCTATTAATCTGTAACAATCTAGATGAAAATGAGTAACAGCACGTACTGTATTACAGCCCCTAGTACATGCCAATATATGTTTTGGGAGTTGTACATCCCACCCAAGAGTAACCAATCAAGAGATACCCATCAGGAATAACCCAAAGGAATTTCCTGTACTTCAAGAACTAGTTGAAAATACTCCCAGGATAGGTAATTTATAACATTAACAGCTTTAACTTGTGATATTTTAATACAAATTGATTGCCTATATTCTTCATGTGTTAGAAGAATTATTTTTCAAAATCATTTCATCTCAACTGAAAATGCATAAACACACCCAGACCTCAATCAACAAAATGCATTCCTGCATTTTGAAGGAAATAACAAGTCATTTATTAGAAAGAGCCTTCTCACTTTTCACTAGGTTTCTGCCACTATTTAATACCTGGCACGCAATCTCTTGATTTCAGTTGCATGCTGGACACTCCTAATCCAAGTAGTGCTGCCAAGAATCGAAGCAAAGACTGTCTAATGCAGCAGGATCTTATTATAAGCCAGTCCCAAATGACACTTAGGGAAAAAAAAAAAAAAAATCAATCTTTTTTATTTTAATCCCCATTTTCCCCTAAATAACAAACTCCCAATTCCTTTACAAACTGATGAGTTACCTATTCTGCAGGCCACAAGCTGCAGCCGATTAGTGAGCAAGAAAAGCAAATGGGCACGAGAAGCTGTAGTGCCTGGCTGGCTCTGAGGCAAACATAGACCGGGGGCTCTCCGCATCAGCGCCTTGGCAGGCCAGTCACACAGACTGCTCCACGTTTCATGTCCCCATGTACAGAACTGTCTATCACCATTTTACTTGGAGGACCCACCCACATTTTTTTATGCATTCTTAAAAGTAAGGACACCTATTTCCAAACTTCCATGGTGACTTTTAATAAGGTTCTGAACAAAACCTGGAGATAATAAATGCACAGTACTTTGAAAATAAAGGATAAATTATGGAAGCCAATACAATCGTCAAGTTTATACCAGCCACAGTTAAATATTTAAAATCTGGAGAATAATCAACTTCACCAACAGATCAAGTACACAAGCACAGTCAGCATCTGGCAACCATGGACAATTATCCTCTCCCATGCCTTGGACTCCCTACTCTCTTGCCCAGGTATGATGGCATGCCTTTTTCTGTTCCTTCACCTTCAGAAGTAGCAGATTCAGAAGAGCCATCACATGCAGCCTTCTGAAGACAGCTTCATTCTGCAAAAATGACCACTTCTCCCAAAATTCAGAGAGTGCAGAGGTGGTTTAGAACTACATCTGCTTTGCCACATGTCTTGAACAGGGATTTGACACCTCTTGGGAAGGTGAAGCAATTGACAGTTCACCTTGGCCACTGTAGTTTAATTGTCTCTCAAATGCAGAGGTCTTTCTCACTGCAGCATACTCAAATTAACAGTAAACATCGCTAACCTCTCCTTACACCTTTCCTCATTCTGTCTGTAAAGTGAAAATCAAACTACTTATCAGGGACCTTTTGTTATCTACATTAACTGGAAGTCTAACAGCTTATACTGCTCTTCAGGACTGTGGAAGAACTTAAGCACATGTGATGATACTGATGTTAATATACTAAGAATATTGGCCTAGGAAAAAGGGGGACCCAATAATGGAAAAGGGGAAGCCTACATTTATCTATACATTTTAGGATCTCAGTTCTATCATGCATTCTCTCAACAGTTATACTGCTTCTATAAACGACTTACAAGGCTGGACTGCAGAGTCTGCAGTCAGGTTCACCATAGCACTGCTCCTATTGTAAAGCCTTTTCAGAATGCCTGTTCTTTCCTTAACACGTAAATGACCCTGCTGGATTTATTTCTATTCTGTTCCAACAGTAATCCAGAAACTGGGACTTGTCATTTTTGGTATTTTGTTTCAGGACCCAGACACATGTAGACACATGTTCTGCCAGGTGGCATTTTCTGATAAACATATTTCCAGGAATTACACATTTGAAAATATACACGTAAAAATAAGAGGGAGTACTGAAGGCACGGTTATATCCAACTTCACACATAAACATTCACGCACGCACTATTATGATCTTCAGGAGGGCAGGAGGTGTGAATACATTCACCTGTTTATCTTGCAGCCAAAGATCCCACGCCCTCTTTCCCTAAAAACTAAAGGCCTCCCCTGGATTCCTCTGCTTCCTTTTCCATGAGCCATTCTCAATAAAGATACTAGATTCTGGTACACTGACCCTCTGCCGTGTGCACTCACTGGCTGAGGAAAAGTACTGGGACAGGCAGATCAGAGAGTGTGCACCATCCCTACCAAGTGACTCCATTCAGCACACCTACCTAGCTTACCAACACGAAGAAAAGACACATGGCTTTAGTAATAACTTACCTCCTTTCAGCTTTGGTCATTTTCCACATGTCTGGTGGCTTGGCTCCTGTCCCTGTATGAAGCAACATCTACACAACAAATCAGATCTGCCTCAGAGGTGACAGCAAGTCAACCTAAGCATCTTCTAAGTTCAGCAGATCAGACTTCACAAGCATATGCAGATCAGCCACAACATATGCAGGACATCCCCCAAAGGATGTACCTCACAATGTGTCAGGCTTGCCAAGGCTGGAATTCCAAGGAATCACATCTTGGAATAATCCTTTACAGCTGGCACAAACTAAGTGTGAAAAACACATACCACTCTACATGGTTCAAGCGTCTCCATTCTGGTACTAGACCTCCCTAAGAACTCAACTGCAGTACAAAATATAAAGGTCAACTTAAGATTTGTCCCCAAATTTAACTAACTGACTTGGATTTCTTCTACTCTTGCTTACTACAGAATTTGATCTTACATATTTTTACACTCAGTTAGGTAAGGATCTGTGCTTAAATTTTTTATGGAGGGTCCTTGATCTTAGCTTGGGGTTTTTTCTAAACATTTTTTTGTTGGATTTGGCTTCTCATTTTGGGTTTGGGATTTTTTTACAATCCTTCTTTGTTCAATTGCTGCACATCTTTAGGGCATCTAATTCTCTTTCCTAAAATAATCACTTGACATAAATATTTCAAAACACATTGAGCTAAATGTATGTTTCATTACAGCTAGATTACAATGGAACTTCTGCAGAAGCATTTCTGACACAAAATGAACCTTTGTGATTAATGCTAAGAAAACATTCCATATCATAATAAGGTGCCATAATGATTTCAACGTTATTTTAAAGTGTTACTAAACCTTCAATTGCTCTGAAAACAGAGTGAGGCCTTGCAATAGAATTCAAACACACACTTTTTATAACACTTAACATATTGCACTATATGAATCACAGTAAATAAGCCCAATGGGAATGTTCACTGAGGTACAAACAAAGACGATCTGCAGAAGGAACTAGTTTATCATAAACAATACAAATATTTACTCTATTATTTAGTATGTGCCCAGCATGTCTATCCTTAATGCAGCATTAGCTGACATCAGGCATATGCCATATGTGCAAATAATTAATTCAAATTATGTTTTCTTCCAGTGTGTTGTCTCAGAAACGAGCTGAATTAATGTAAAGATATATTCAACAGCAAGTACTTAGAGGATCTGTCTGTGTAACAATCCAGCCATGTTTGTCTTTAGGAGTACAAAGGTTACTTCACCCTCATTGTTATTTCAGTGCCAAGGGCTCATGGCATGTGAAACGCTCTTAACATGTTCCTTATGCAAGCACCAAGATGACCAACATAGTGATTTGAAAGACTGACTTGGCTAAACGCTACTTGTTCTATAAGATAAAGCTTCAAATAGCAAAGTCTTCAGAACACATCCCCCTTCTTTAAACTAAAAGAAAAACCCTGAGATTAAACATGTTTCCAAAGCATCCAGTAGGTTCCCACAGTGCAGGGACAGATCAGCTGCCCCTATAAACTCAGGTGGTGTGCAATACAGAGACTGGTAGATTATTTCCAACACAGATAACACTGCCTGTAAAAGTGTTCCTGTCAGCCACTACACCACACCTTGACACCATGAGTTACTGCACTGGAACGTGCTGTTTGCATGGTATTTCAGGTGCAATTTTCTTAAGAAAAAGAATTTATGCTTCGGCCCAAAGTGCTACATAAAGTAAGCTGCAAGCACTTCACTAATCTTGAAAGGCATACGTTTTTATAATGCCATTTCTGTAAACCTTCATTCACGCCTCTCCTCTGAGAGCTGCACGTTAGTATGTTACTCCTGTGTTACTCTTCTGTGTAGATGGTGCTACTGCCTACTCTCCATACCTACTGGCTCTCCTTTTCTCATCAGCTTTTCAGCTGATACAGAAAAAACCCTGACTGCTGAAAAGGAATTTCTCCATCCCAAAATCAGCTTGGAGAAATGCCATATGCAGCTGCTGAAAAACAGCTTGCCTTGTCCACAGTTACAATCCAAGGAATACTGTAATTCAGTCCCCTTGAAAAGCTCCAAGGAAAGGAGACGGTGAGATAATGAAAAGCAGTCTTGTTAAGCGTTTGAAAACCCCCAGAGTCATGGGCCCCACCTGGTGTTTTATTTCTCCCTTGTACAAAAATTCATCTTCTAGTCATATTTCCCAAAGCTCAGTCCTACTGATCTAGAAGCTGCTTATGTTCCCCACACAACTGGAACCCCCACAACTGAGGCTATGCATTCCTTCATTTAAATACACAGATTTATAATGACACATTAGTTCTACCAAAGGAGTGAACCCCACAAAACCCCAGTTTCACAGAGACACTGGGGAAAAGTACACTCCGGCTCTCTGTCACATCCCTGGCTCTGATCTGGGCCATGAAAAATGTGGAAACAGCATCTTACCGACAGGCACTATCTATTTAGGTACCTTAGGAGCCGTAAGCCCTTTCTCTGGACTTCTGTCAGGTGCCCAGAAGCACTCATAGGTGCCTCATCCCTTTACAAACCTGGCCTTTAATATCTGTCTCCTTCCAGAGACACACTGGGCTTCTTGGCAACAGCTTCCAGCTCATCCGCTCAGCACGGCTGCCCACGTACAGCCTGGCACGAAGAGGCTGGGACTTGTAACACAGGTTTTGCTGCAAGAAGCGAACAGGCTGATGGCAGGGCAGACACTTCTCCCATTCAGACTGGGACAGGACAGGAAAGAATACACTCTACCCTTATTCTGGCATTACAGTATGAAATATAAAGGAAAAATACAAGAGTTGGGGACATAAAGTTCAGCTAGGCAAAGGACTAAAGTAGGCAATATGGTGTTAAAATGTCCGCAGACATCTGAATAGCATACATAGCAATATTTGAGGGGGGGCAATGACACCCAAAAACAAACAAAACAGACACAGAAAGAATGAAGTAGAAATTCCCTTCTTTACATTTATAAATGTTTAACATTTTAAGCTCCTGGTCACAGCATGAAAAACCAAATCAGAAAGAAAATCTTGCATATGCATGACATTGCCTATTAAGCAACCAACACAGTATCATGCTCAAATGAAAAACCATATTAGAAACATACATAGCCAAGACCTATGACACTGCTTTCTGCACACAGTTCTAAAAAACAAATATTAACATTAAAAAAAAAATTACCAAAAATGATCAAATACATTTTCTTGCGAAATTTCAACATAGATTTTTGACGTTGTACCTCATTCCCAGTTTTACCCCACTTGGCCCCATGGAGACACACTGAGCCATTTGTTGCTTGATAAAGCTGCCAAGACTAAGCCAGAAAATTTACACACTTAGCTTTATTTTACTCTCAACACAGTAAAGTAAGAATGACCTTCCACATGAAGCCTGAGGGGCTGGAGGCATTTTCACATAGATGTCAGTCCCTGCAGCTACAAGCTACAAAGCTGTTTCCTGGTTTTCTTCATTAGTTTATGTTTTAAACCATTATAAACTATGCTTTAGTGATCAAACATGGAATACAAGGTAAGAACCCACAAGCACAAGAACCACTTTACAAAGCCCAACAGAGCATGCAACTCATTTTGACAGGCCAGACATGATCTGGCCAGCCCATGACTACAGCAGGATGGGGTTTAAGACCACTAGATACACTGAGGTTTGCAAGGTAAGCCCTTCTCAAAGAGAGTGCATGATTAAGGTGACCAGAAAATAGTTATATGTGGTTACATATGTACATAGTTCTAACATAAATATTTTAAAGCAGAATATTTTATTGCTATTTTACTGAAACTTAGGAACTTTATAGCATGAAAACGTACAATGACAAACTTCTTTCACACATGATCAAACATAAAGAAGAAATGTATATGACGGCTTTCCTTATCCAGAGCACAAGGGGTTACCAAAGATAACAGCAAAGTCATGCTGAAACTATGAAAAATACCTTGATGGTGTCCTTTTAAAGTCGTAACTTATTATGGGAAATCACCATTCACAAGCATAAATTTGTTTCTGTATAATTCACAGCCCAGTGACATTTGATTCCTTCCTAACAAATCTGTATTTAAGAGGAAAGTCATAAAATTGAAACAATGGCAATGACTAATTCATGGCTTAGTGCTCCATTAGCAATTAATAAATTCACCTATCAATACCCAGAAACCAGTCATCTGCCACTTTTTTTTTATTTCATTTCATTTTCTGTATCTTGCATATCCTCTGGGGCCATCATACGTAGTGCCTTTACCTTGCTTGCACGAAACTAGTAATTCCTCATTGTACTTCAGTGTTTCGGGCATCATCTTCACTGCATTATTAAATGCACATGAAATAAATACATCTCATAATGTGGTGGAGAGCGTAGTACTTCACAAAGGCTCAACTGTTTCACAAATAGCTATCAAGTTTCTCATGCTCAGTGTGTTCATCTATATTTCATCATCCAGGATGGAATTTAATTTGCTTGGGAGTATTTCAGCCTTACAAAAGCTCCAACAGAAGTTTGTCAAACCCAAAGGGGAGTCTTTGAATCATATTCATGGTAGGAGACACACAATGAACGGACCCTGACAACTTCCGTCTCTTTTGCCACTTAATGAGCAGCCACCTGAGGCAGTAAGAACTGTGGTGGAGGCAAAAATATTCCAAAATAAAAGAACTTTTTAAGAGAACACTTTGTCATTTGGACCCCTCCTCCCTTCACAGCAAGCCAAAGGTCCTACTGATCCAAACTGATAGTGAGAGAGGATGAAAGGCAGGTCCTTGAAGCAGGCAGATGTTTAGACACTTAGGGCTTTGGAAGTTGCAGAAAACAGTACTCTACCATTTGCTGCAGCACGCATTTCATACATTAATATAACAATAAATCACATACAGTCTTCACCAATCAAGGCACTGTCCCAGTAAGAACTGTGAGTCAGAAGAAGTGTTAGCCATAATGTCCTTCCTCGTTATTTCTCTTCTAGTTCCAAGGGCCAATGAAGACATTTAAGCCAATTTGCATCTCCTAGCATTTAAGGAAAAGAAACAAGATTCTGTCCACAAGCCACCTCCCCTTCTATGCCTGCACCTATGAGATAAGGAGCAATAGTTGTGGACCCAAAACTATGATATTCCACACAATTCCCACAATATTTCCCTCTAACTCTTCATGCAGTCTGAGTTAATGCAGCTGATCTTACTTTGTATTGTTTCTTCCCATGTATGCCTTAATATTAGCAGATACTATGGTGTTGCATGGAAGGGAACTCTAATAGTGAGTAAATAGGCTCTGAAACAGCAAAAGCTCAATATTCAAGTAGAAATAAAGAACAATCAAATAAAAAAAACACAACTGACACCTGCCTGTGCCAATCCACTAGCATCCACTGGAACATCCTCATAGAAGCAACTCTCAATTCCACTCTTATACAAGCTATATACCAATGTCACTTCAACAAAGCCTAGTTTATGTATGCTGGTGGGTAAGGAATCCCCCAGTCGGGTGCTGCAATCCACCCGACAGGTTTAGGCTATTTTATGCAACAGTATCAACAGTAGCACAATTCCCAAACAGTCTGGGAAGCGTTTTCAGGGAGTCAGAGAGGGCTTCTGGTTACACAAAACATGGTGTCACTCAGAAGGCAAAAATCTGCCCCAGATTACACTGCTATAATATACCAAAAATCTGGATATCTATCTGAAGGGGGCCTATAAGGCTGCTGGGGAGGGACTCTTCATCAGAGACTGCAGCAACAGGACAAGGACTAATGGGTTCAAACTTACACAGGGGAAGTTCAGGTTAGATACAAGGAAGAAGTTCTTTACTGTGAGGGTGCTGAGGCACTGGAATGGGTTGCCCAAAGAAGCAGTAAATGCTCCATCCCTGGCAGTGGTCAAAGTCAGGTTGGACAGAACCTTAGGCGACATGGTCTAGTATGAGCCGTCCCTGCCCATGGCAGGGGGGTTGGAACTAGATGAGCTTAAGGTCCTTTCCAACCCAAACCATTCTGCGATTCTGTAAGTGTTAAACAGATTCATTAGGTGGCTGTGTACAGAGGTGGCAGATTTCAGTTTAGCACCAACACCCTTCCTGTAACAATCTACCAGATTCCTCCAGCACACTAACCAGGGCAGTGCATACAGACTGGCACTGCTTAACTCAACTGTTTGCTATAGAGATACAGTGGGAAGGGAGGAGGCACCTCGTATTTGAAGTGATTATCCCAGTTCATATCGACTGTTTAGCATTTCTTGAGAAACCCTCAAAAGCTTCAACACTTTGATGAAACTTCCTTGAAAAAGAGATCAATAATTTGCTACGCTGCAAAATTTAATTCAGTTCCTGTTGGTAACAAGAAGATACAGGAGTGTGATGTTTGATTTTGGCTGCTACACTTTCTGATTTTAAATCTTCCTACCCGCACTACCTTGGTTTGCTTTTTCCATGGCCTTTGCTGCATCACTTCTGGCAGTACCTCTCAAGGTATGTAACACCTGACGTTTTTAAGACATTACCCGAAAAAGAGTTTCACTAATACTATTCTATACCAGTTTTATTATACAAATCTCATTTTCTTTCCTTTTTTTTCTTACCTTCATCACTGGAAAGATGGAAAATGAAGAGGTTTTATGCCAGTATTTTCACATATGTTGTTTTCCAAAAATTCACCTTAAACATGAGGCACTTTTTCAATAAGCAGCATCACCTCAAGTATTTCTCTTTTATTTGCCTGGTAACACATAAAAAGAGGAGATCCACAATTTTACTGAAAGTGAGGTCAGTCGCAACCTAGAATCTGCAAAAAGGTGTCTTTTTTAGTACCTTCAGCTAAGATTAGCTCAGTTCTGTGGACAGTGGAACGGCTGCAGTTACATCACGTAACTGGTAAGGGTATCACTGAATCTGGCAATGGTGCAAAACTGACCGACTTTCAGACTTGTACTTTTGAATTCTGACACGTCACTATGAAAGGGGCATCATCCACAGAAGGCTGACAGCAGCATCGCATCAGTAACCTCACAGAACAGCAGGCAAAGTCAGAAGTTTGGGGGTTTTTTTTAGTTTGGTTGGTTTGGGGTTTTACATCTCTTCCTCTTGCCTCCTCTCTCTTCAGGTTCCATGTTAGTGTCTCAGCGCTGAAATTTTCATTCTTACTGGTCAGGTTTCTGCTGAGACAATTAGTTTATAACCAGTCCTTCACAATAACTTTTCGTGATACTCCTCTGCAGGAGGAGTATAACTTTAATGTCACTGTGAATACGATCCTGTATATCCGTAGCACTGAATTTATAGCACACACATGGAAAATCTTGTAAACTGCCCTTCTCTTGATAGACTGTGCAGTAAACTGTATAGTATTTTAATTAATTTCTTAATTACAAACCTAAAGTGAAATCTCACATGCATGCACAGCAAATATTGTTGCTTTAGGCTGACTAACACAAGGCAGATCAAGGCAGAAATGCTCAAAATAAGTAGAACCAGCTGGAAAGATAGATACTGGCTCTCGCCTGCTTTTACTCACTTCCTTCCTTTTTTCCTTCTCTGACAACTACAAGATTACTTTTTCCAAGCCCTGCATTTTAACCTTCTAGAAATCTCAGAAGCCTGAAATACTGCAACAGAGGAATTAGTACTAAAACAGGGACATTCAGTAGACTGAGTAACTTAGCAGCTGTATTTCATGATAAAACATAATCATTTGTGTGTTTGTTGTCACTAATTGATCCAGGTAACTGCTTGTCACAGGGCAGATGCATGTGAAGCTGGACATCCAGCTGCTGTTAGCACCTAGTCATGCAGAAAATTCCATTTCTGTAACATGATTACAAAGTAAATACATCTTTCTCCTGGATTTTACTCATCCAAATACGAGCTTCCATTGCTGATCTTTACCCTTCTAACCACACACAATATTGACTTAACCGCCTAATAGCTACACTACAGTGACAAGGCTACTTATAAGAATGGCACAGAAGACCAGTCTATTACGTCAGGCCAAGCAGCCATCTGATCTTAATTCCAGCAGCGGCCAGATGTGGGTGCCCTTTGGAAGAATTCATGGCCTCTCCTCTCCTCCTCTAAGAGCTTCTAAAAGCTGCAGTCCAGAGCATTTCCTGCACTTGACAGAGTAGCTGTATTCATTAAATCACAGTGGATCTCATTCAATTCTCTCCTTGAACATCATCACCTTTGCTCTGCTCACCCCATCTTTTTGGCTTTACATTCCAACCCTAGCGTTTGTTTCCTCACAAAATACTTTAATTCATTAAAATGCACACAATTCATTCAGTTTGTATTTTCCCTTGAAGTCACTCTATGAAACTTCTGCCTTATGCAAATCAGAGTAAAAATTCACAGAATGGTTGAGGTTGGAAGAGATCTCTAGAAGTGACCTGGTTCAATCCCACCGCTCAAGCAGGGTCACTTTGACCCAGTTGCCCAGCAGCATGCCCAGGCAGCTTCTGAATATCTCCCAAGGATGAAGACTCCACCACCTCCCTGAGCAACTTGTGTCAGTGCTCGGTTCAGATGGAACCTTCAGTGTTTCAGTTCGTGCCCATTATGTCTGGTCACTGGGCACCACTGAAAAGAGCGTGGCTTCATCTTTCACCCTCCCTTCATGTATTGATCTACACTGATAAGGTCACCCCTGAGCCTTCTCCTCTCCAGGCTAAACAGTTTCATCTCTCTAAGCCTTTCCTTGTAGGAAAGGTATTCCAGTCCCTTCCTCATCTTTGTGGATCTTCACTCGACTCTGTTCATTATGTCCATGTTCTTTTCTACCGAGAGCCCAGACTGGACACAGTACCCCAGGTGTGGCTTCACCATTTTAAGAACTGATGAGATTCTTGCATCGTTTGGGAACATGCCAATCACTTTTTTAACACCATTTCAAGCTTTGCTGAAAGGTAAGGTAGAAATAATGGTTTGGAAGATGCTCTCTTAAAATACTTGGGGTTCTTCCCTGATCCCTCACGTGCCTAACAGCTTGGACTTGACAAATCTCAAGTATTTCAGAAGGATGAGAGAGCAATGCTTATGGCTGACTGAAGCACATTCATGTGAGTCACTACAACAGTGACTCTAAGTGCTACATTCACATGTCTCCCAGGTACTCACTGGTAAGCATGGGACCAGCATGGAGCTAAACAAAGTCCTACGCTCTCTTCAGCAGAGACTGAAAAGCACAGGCCACGTCTTCTCAAACACTGTTACAAAGATCGTTTCTAATATATAACAATTAGACGTGCCAGCCACTGTAATACTGACGACTGCTGGAACAGGTTCTGGCTGCAGAGAGCCATTCTCTGCTGCAGAGGTAGGACTAGCTGGTCAGCAGCACTGACCTGCCACTGGGAACTGTGCTGTTCATGCATCCAGCCAGCCTCTGCATCACCTGCCCCGCTCTCCTGGCTGCCAGGCTTCATCTGCTTCACATTTCCCAACCACAGTTAAAACATGCACTGTGCCCTTCCAAGCAAGGCCCATTACCTGAGC
>JANHGB010044363.1:9428-19977 GCA_026283785.1 Coracopsis vasa
AACTGCTTTGGTCCTAATTTTTCTAAGCATTCACCTCACCCTCTTCAGTAAGCACAGCACTAACTGTACCCCTTGATTGCAGCTTTGAGTTTCAAATGTGTAATAACAACCTATGAAGCTGTTGGCCAAGGGCTCTCCATACGCCCCAGCTCCTGCGAAACACAAAGGACATTCAGAAGTCAGGTGAAGGGACTACAGAAATGCAGCTCTTACATCAGTTGGTGTCTTGTGAATTCTTCATTTAATGTTAAGCTTGTCATAAAGAAACCTGGTTGCTCCATGGCTGAGGAATGCAGTCTTACCTTGCCTGTATCAGCACCATTCTCTGTGGAAATCGAATTCCAAAGCAGCTTTCCCAGACAGACATACTCAGGGCTATGCATTAATACTGCATTAGAAGTATTCTAGGCACTCTCTTCAATTTAATTGTATTTATTTTGCCTCAGAGAGGAGCAGAAGTGTTCTTCAGCTCATTTTTTTCAATGGCTCCTGGCTTTAGATTTAATTTGGGTCTGTCTTTGGGCTTGTTTCTGATAATTACTCTCACATACTTCAAGTGTGCAGCAAGAACCAACCTGCCTCCATACCCTTCATACCCTCTGATGATGGCTCCTTCCTGCACAGGGCATCTGCAAGAGACCTTGGAGAGGAAGAAGGCTTTGGATGCTCTCCAGAGGATACTTCAACATAAACCACAAGGATGAGCCTCTTGATTAACTGAAAGTAAGTAGCTGTGGTTTGCTTTATCATGAGTTCTTGGATTAGAGCTGGCAGAAGAAAGAGTGTCATGATTTTGTTTCTCATCTTTTCAACATCTGATTGAAATTCCAGGTCAAGCCTTGCAGCCTCTGGCATGCCATAGAAGTGAAACATTTTAAGAGCAACTGCTATGAAGCAGGTACCAGCATGGTTTGGAACCTCCTCTGCACACCCCTGAAACTTGTGATGCTTTTGAGTGCTGTGGGCTCAGACCTGCCACCAGAGCTCTGCACATTCACCCTGTGGCCAACCCAAGTGGTCAACTAAGATCCTATCTGCTTTGTCCCACCTACATGCTGCAGTTTCTGCTAACACTCAGGAGGCTGACAAGCATTCATGTCCCACAAAAGGCTTCCTGTACCTGAACTTGTCCCCCCAGGAGCACAGCTGGCCATCCTCGCTTAGGCAAATGACACTGGAGTACGTTGTGCCCCAGTTTTAGCTAGGATAGGCCACAGTGACAACAAGCACTTGGCATCCTCCAGTATGGATAGGAGAGAAAGACAAATGAGCAGATAAAAACACATCTCAAATTGAAGAGAAAGTTCAGAGGAGACAAGAAAGAGACTCTTGGAAACATCCCTCATTTTACTTGAGCCAAGATCTTCCTGTGCTCAGAGGTGACCCTGATGTTCACTTCAGAAGGTGGCTGAAGATTATTTCTTTGTGGGACAATGCCAGCTCCCAGAGCTCCTGCAGAGGCTTACATCTACCGCAACAGCCCATGTCACTGCTTGAGAAACCTGAGAAGGGAACTCATCTGAGGGAAAATCCACCAAGCCCCAGAGAAGTTTCACTGAGAAGGGACAGGGAACAAACAACCTCCTCAAAGCACTGTACAAGTAAAACTGAACTGGCAGGAACCTCTTAATCCAACACTGCTGCTTAACACAGCAAAGCCCTTCAGAGTCACTGAAGGTGGCATGGCCCTCTCTGGGGGCTGCGCTTACCCTGAGCACCCTGGTTGGCACCTCCTACATCCCACACCTGATACAGCAAACCTCCAACCAGCAGAGACAGGAAAAGAAGTCCAACCATATTTCTGACTCCTCTGGAGAGCCTGACAAGGCTCTTCTCAATTCCTGCCTGCACACAGCTATAAAAACATTACACCACTGAGAAGGAGGAAAAAAGAACTCTTAACACGACTTCTACACTCAGCTCTTACTCCTTTTTTAAGTGTGGTCAGCACAGGGATAACCCAGACCCAAGTGAGACTGAAAAGGCAGGAAGAGTGAGTCTGTCTTTAAAAAGCAACCTCATATTTAACTTTCCAGAGTGCTCTCTTGTAGAAGTGAAATGGACTCACGCTTTTACAGCCCTACAGGAGACCCCAGTTTGCATCTTACAATTTAGCACCTTCTCAAGCAGAGTCTGTCCAGTTCTCCCCTCTGCAGACCTCCTCTGTGGGATCCTGTAGGCTTGTCCACCCCTTCTTCCACACTACCCACTTCCAATAAGAGGTAAAACCAACTTTCACTGCCTCACAACAATAATGAGGATAAAGCCACTCAAAGCTATGTAAATACTGTGACATTGGGGTGACAAACTCTCAGTAAAAGTGTTTGTATCACCTCCACATCTGGAGACATCTGATCTTTGCCCTGCAGGGAGCAGCTGGTGCTTTCTGAGAACAGGCTGCTATCATTCTGCATTTGTAACACCCAGGGGAAGTTGCTAAACCCTAGAAGGTGCAGTCTTACAGGTAAAAATGGGGCTTTTGTGGGAAAGGGAAGGTGTGAAGATAGCCAAGGAAAAGCAGACTGCCACGTTTGTATTTAAACAAAGATCTCTATCTCCTGAAAGCAATTGCTGGAGTTCTCAGCTGAAGCACAAGAAGCAGATTAAACACAGCCCCAACCAGAAAAACAACTTGGAGGCACTTTTGTCTTTTTAAAGAGTTTTTCCTCTTTGCCCAAGTTACAGGCACCCCCAATGGGCCTGGGCCTGGTTCTGCTGTGAACTTCTGGCTTCAATTGGAGCTGTTCTGTAAAGAGAACCAAAGCCACTGACTCGTTTTGTTGTCTGTTACTTTTTACAGAGGATTCGTTCTAGCACAACCCAGTGAGGAACTCCTAACCATGTCTGGAATGACAGATACAATTTTGTATTTTCTTGTAACTCAAGTGAGCTTATAAAGCTTCACACTTCTGGTCTATCAAGCAATCTGACCCAGTAAGCACATGCTTAGTTTGAGGACACAGAATAAAAATGCCACAAGCCTGAACATAACTCTTGCCGCCTGCACACCTCTCAAGTATCCCAAGCCTTCCCGAGTTTCCTCTCCAGTAAAGGCAGTGTGAACTGCGGCAAAGGGAGGTCATGCAGGCATTCAGTGTATCCCTGCCAGGGGAGGCAACACCAGACCTTTGCACTGTTTCCAATGGCCTGGCCACAAGGACAAATTCCAGGCTAAGAACAAACTCCAGCTCATTGCTCCCGAGTTGGACTCCCCAGCAGAGCCAAATCTTAGAGGTGTGTCCAGGGTATTAGCTTGAATGTGGCTCCTGATTTGAAGACTGCAAACCAAAAGGTCTCAAATTCCTGTGAGAGGGAAGTAACTTGTATAACGGGGAAGGACAGGATTTGATTTCACAAGTGCAGGTCTCACATACCCTAAAATGTGCTGTTAGCAATTCTGTGGCTTTGTGTTCAGTATATTTTAACACAGGCACACAACAATCACTCTGCAAAAACACAGGAACATGTCACTTACTGGTGTTGTGGTCTATGTAATAAACTCCAACCTGAGGGTCATAAGCTTCTTCCCATCCTAATGGCAACTCATCACTAATGCAGTCTGCAAAGGTGAGTGGTTTAGTGTACCTGAAATGCAAAGTAATAGTGAGGATGAATAAAAGAACACTCCTGCACATCTATTCCAAACAACTGTCCAGAAAACAAGTACCTCAAGAGCTCCAGTACAGAAAACAAAGTTGAAAACTATTTGAAAGCTTTTGTTCTTCTCAAATACCGCACAAACTCTTTCCTTTCTTCATCTAAGTTGCAGTCAGATGAATTCATCCTGACCGAGCTCCCGAGCTCTGTCCAGCTCAGCCAGGCCTCGCTCCACAAAGGAACATAAGACCTTTGCCAGAAACAACCCCAGCCTCTCAAGTGAAAGAACCAGCCTGTTTGCAGGCAAGTCCTGTATCAAAAATATGTAGACAAGAAGGAGCAAGATGAGAAATACTATTTGCATAGCATGAATAATTAAGACTGCACAATCAATAGCAACTGCTGAGGACTGTGGGACCACTTGTTATGCAACTCCACTCATTTGCATTGCAATATGTTCTGTTTCATTAATGACAAATCAGATTAGTTTCCCAGTATCCCAAAATGTGTAACCTGCTCCGTCCAAATGAGGAAGTATTTCCACAATACTGCTCTGATGAGCTTTGCTTTTGGAGACCACATCCAGCAGCAGTCTGAAGGCTTGTGTGGCTAAAAACACAGCTTACAGTACCCACTCCTTGAGTGACCCATGGACTGGAGCCACTGAAACCAGCCCCTTTCCTGCCCTTGAGTCTGAGCTATGAAGGTTCACACTGCACCAACAAAACTAACCAAACCTGTCACTGCAGGAGGCACGAGCTTGCAGGTATCTCATACCCAGCTGCCAAGAGCACAGGGTGCCAGAGGCCCAGAGGTCCACCACACAACCTCATGCACTGCAGGTGGCACATCTGGAAGGAGTGACAGAGCTTTGTGTTGGGCCTGTGAGTGACCTGGCAGAGGACCCCTGGGGCAGAAAGCACAGGACACACTGCAGAACACCTAAGCCCCTCTCCAGCAGTTACACCGCACATAGTAAGAACAAGCAGGTCAAGCAGCAGTCGTGGAGCTGTACCAAACCATGCCATGTGCATGCAGTGTGCCACAGCAAGGTAAGGTGGTTACAGAGTAAGTTCCCAATCCACTGTAAGAGACTAAAGAGACCTGCAGGAAGTCCTTCATATTCCAAGATAATTCAGCAGGGCAGTTAGAGAACGTTTTAATGAGTTTTGACCACATCTGAGTACGCTTCATCTGGCTGCACTAAGCAACCAGCTGGTAGCCCCATAGTAACATCTTACACTCAGTGTAAAGGAGACTTCTAGTGAAAAGCCTCCATATACAAGATGTTCAGTGCAAAATCAACATTTAATGAGTAACATAATTCCCCCCAAAACATGACCTAGAGTCTGGTACATGGTGGGAACACTTCGGTAAAAGCTACGTAAGGCACTAAGGTCCCCACTTGAAGTGCCGCTGCATTTCACTTTCAGCACATTGCCTTTGCCACCTGGAGCAGTGCTGGGATCACTGTTTCCTCAGAAGACTTCAATTTAAAGCTCTGCAGTGCAAAAAGAACTCAAGAGCTTCACAATGTAACTGTGACAGTTTACTGAGAAAGTTTCACTGATAGGTTTATTTTTACTGTTCTTAATCTAAACTGTGGAGCAAAAGCATGTTTGTATAGAAAATAGAGATTACCTGAAAATAAACTAGAATCTCAATCCTTCTGATTGCTATCCCTTATCCCATGTTTTTCCCTGTGGATCAAGCTGTTTCCTCAGTCTCAGTACCCACCATGTGCTGCTCTGAGTCGATGGAGTCAAAGATGCAGAAGGGTAAAAATGCAACAGCAAGATCAGATACAACCAACTCCCTGGAGGTAACAGATGAAAGTGCTGTTGCCAACGTGTTTTAACTCCAATGCTAGAGTTAGTGCTTCCACCTCTGAAAGTGGCACCTGCTTTTATGTGATGTTGGTTTAGTGGTTCACATGGAAGCAGGACAGGCAGAGAAGAGAGAAGAAAAAGCCAGGCAGGATCAGTGTACCAGAGCAATGACAAGAGCCAGCTGGGGACCTGCCAGGTACTAGGGTTCAGAAGCAGATAATTTCACCTTTGAGATTCATGTTTTCAGCGTATCTCCCAAGAAGCACCCACCACCAAGCTCATACCAGTGCTGTCCTCCCTGGCTAACTGCAAGCCATTTGTACAGAGCAGGAGTGTTCATTAAAGGAAAATCTGTCACTCAACTAGCAAACAGAAGAGTCATTAGGTTTAGAATTAAGAGAGTAATTCCATTTGTTACAGACAACATATGTTACACAGCTATTTCCCCAAATAGCTGCAGCTTCATAACCAAATTACTAACTCATCTCAACTCCTTTCCCTTGCTGTTATGGGGAAAAGGGGCACAAATCGAAGCAGCAATGCTACAATTAGAGATGAAAGATATGTGATATGTTTTGTAGCCAGACTATGAATAAAGCATAAAGAAAAAAACGAGATTATTTCCTTGTTTTAAGATATTATTTTAGGGGTTGTAATGAAGACTGAAATAAGCCACTTTTCCAGAAGGGGTTCAAAATCAAGCATCTCCCTAACCGCACTCCACAGGGTAGCCTGACACATTAAATGAACAAAAGGTGAAGTTTCTTTCTTATAGCATGACATGATTCAGCTAGTGTATTATTTCTGCATAAACCAGGACTGTGCCTGCATTTGGGAAGTTAGAACCTAGGGCCCATCTGCAGAACTGCTGCTTTTGAAACACCTCCTCTGCAATTCACAAAGCTTCCTTGGAGAGAATTTCCCCAACTCAGTCAAACCCCTTACCATACAACAGGTTCTCTCTGCAGCCAGGCTCAAACCAGCAATCTAGAACATGGGCCCTTTCACCCACTGCACTTATAACTAAGGAAGGAAACCTACAACTGGTTTATGCATCCTTACTCTCCTCTGCTAGGGACCTCTGGATACATCCATCCAGCTTTCAAAAGATGCAATCATCCCAAAGTTCAGACAATCCTGATGCTGACTCTTGATGTCCAGTCACAGAGAGGAAAGTAAGTGGGGCAACCAAGCCTGCAGGTGCAGCAGTTTTTATTCAGCCCCCACTGGTTGAGTTGACACAAGACCTGCAGACACGAGCCTGCATCTTCCCAGCCATGCTTGCTTTGTTCTAACGCCCTTGAGAGCATCAGTTAGACCAGAACTACTCCTGAGGCATTTCATCTGCTTCTAAGCTGGAGGCTAAACTTGGTGCGGAGCTCCTACAAGAGAACACAGCCTGAGCTAAAGATGTCTGTAAATCACAGCTTAACTCTAGCCTTCTAGCTCACCAAGAAGTCACACACATATTCATCTCATATCAACTCACCTGGATCTCATGTTCGTCCTACCTTTGACTGCCTTTCCCCCATTAGCCAAGCTTTACTCAGGATCGTTTTTAGGAACATTTAGTATTTTGAAAAAGACACCTCAACCCAGATTTACCCATTTCCATTACATTTTCCTAGTTTTCAACATGCTCTTTTTGCATTTGATTTCATTCAAGAAATTCAAATCTACGTGAGCAAGTGCAATGGCTCATCAGGACCCCCGGAAACCAGGTTCCCTCAGCAGCCACTACACACAGTGAGCCAAGAACCCCACCACAGAAACTCATCCTGGCAACAGAGGCATGAGATAACAGCATCACCCTGAGGAGTAGCTTATGGTCTTCAGGCATAAGAAAACCCACCCACTGACCAGTGAATGTATGAGACACTTCCAGCTTTGTGGAATGTTGTCTCCAGTAGCTCAAGTATTTGCAGAGCAAATGACCAATCCTGCTCCCAGGGTAGGCAGTAGGAAGTTAGCTTCCTAGTGAACTAGCTCTAGTTTACAAGTCACAACAGCTTTAGATAAAGGTTAATGTATTTCTTATTTGATTGTCACCTTCAGCTTTTTCCACAGATAAAACTGGAAGCCAATGCTGTAATGTAGAAATTTGCTCATCTCAGATTCAGAAAGCCTTTCTGTAGTCTTTAACTCCACTGTTGTCAATCAAAACCCTCATTACACAGGAAACTGAAGGCAAATAATCCTTGTGTAACAAGCCTCTGATTGACAGAAGGTTTGTTAAATACGGCTGCAGGGAGGCTCCTGACGGGAGCAGGAGATGGGGGATCTGTGCCACTTACAAACCTGGAGTTAATACTACAAAGGTAACAGAAATAAATCCTCAACTTCTTAAACCAGGAAATGTTGGGTTTGTAATTACTGGATTTTAGTGCACATGGTGGCCTGCAGCAACCCAGCACACACAGCTTTTCAGCTGGGCTCATGGTTGTGAGTACGTATGTGCATGTACATACGTGTGTGCTTGGGTCACCAAGACGTAAAGCATTTGTTAACCAACAGTGGATCACCAAGTGTGCTCCACCATACGTAAATCCACTTAATCCCTGTGTTTGCAGGGCTCCCCAGATCCAGAACACATAAAGCCAGTTAAACAGGAGAGCCTTATGTTAGTGAGTTCAGTGCAGATCACACAGCCTCAGTGTAGGTGAAACAGCAGTCCAGGGGATTTCCTGCAGCTCACTGCACTGATAGCAATGGCTCACTGCAGGAGGGACAAAGGGAGCACCTCCATCACCAGCACCTTCACATCAGCTCCTCCTACAGCTACAGCTTCAGCCACCAACCCCTAACAGCTTAACAGCTCTCCCCTTCCCTTCTGTACACGCAGGTACACAGCAAGTGTTTCATGGGCACATGGGTTTCATGAGCAAGGAGTCAAGCAAGATAAAATGATAGCTTTGGCAGATCCTTCCACTCATCTCCCTTACAAAACCAAACAGGTTTTAAAGCCAGCATTTTGTGGCAGACTGCTGGAGTCAGGTTTTATTTTCAATGGCTTCTACTCCAATTATTTATTTATTTTTACACCGCATTTTTGCATGTGAATAGGACTCATCACTGCTTATGACATGCCAGAACAGAGGACAGGCTGAAAGCACGTCAGTTCCTGCTGTACACAGGATCCTCGTGGGTCTGAGCTGAGGAACGTGCCCGTGGGCAGAGCTGCTGGCTGCTGCAGGAGCTCTTCACGATGACATCCCAGCTTCTTTATTTTCAATGAGGTCACCCCATCCTCAACACAGTGATTATTTTTACACTTCAACATAGAAACCCTTATCCCTTTGCAGACCAATTTTCCAGCACTACAGCAATCTCCTCCTCACAAAAGCTTTACAAATAGACTCCCACACGTTTATTACTCAACTTGGTGCTCCAGCCTCAAACACACCAGGGCTGTGCGTCACTATAGTAACTGTTTTCCTCGGGAACATCTCTCTCTGTGGGGAGGGTTGCCTCTGCACGCTGGAGGTGTGGCAGCACAGAGCCCTGGTTATGAGCTGGCTGGCAGAGCTTTCCTCACCCATCCCCACATACGCGGGCACAACACATTGCTGCCTCAGATTCTCACTCCAACTGCCATGAGTGATGAGGTGATGCAAACAGCTCATCTGCAATAGCAAGTATCCTCAGCAGCGACACAACGGCACCAAAACCTCAGCAACTGTTATGGAGGAGACCTCCTCACCCAGGGGAGCAGAAAGGAGGCGTTCCGGGAAACCATGAGGTCTATGAATTGGAAAGTGCTCCCCAGATAACAAGGAGAAGCCTCTAAGAAGTGATCATAAATTTGAGAAGCTGCTTAACTATGCTCCAGGGAGTCTGATTGGAGATCAAATGTGACAAAATTTTGGAAGCCAAGCATTACTCCAAGACACACACAAAGGCACAGTCACCCTAAACTTCTATTACCCCAAGCAGATGCCATTCAATGACTGTCAGTGTGTGCAACATTACAGCCTGGTCCTGGTCTTGCTGTGGTAAAGGATAAGCAGGAACAGAATTACATCTGTGATAGTAAAAATGGGTCAAGTCTGAGAAAAAGAGCTCATTTGAAACTGTTACTGTAAACCAATTTGCTTGAACTACAACATAGACATTGCCAATAGCAATGCCCTTAAAAACCAACACAGCATCTCAAGCAACTCAGGCTGCAGAGCTCTTTCTTCTCAGTAGTGGTCTCCCTTGTTGCCATGGGTATTGAGCATCTTCTCAGCCTCTCAAAGATCTTTCATCTCCCCGTGGCCCCTCCATGCACCGGGCCATCTCTTGGATAAGTAAGCCCAACATCCATCCTCAGAGCTTATCTTCCAAGCTATTGTAATTTTAAACAGTCGACACTCATGGACTCAGTGATGTCCTCTACTGCTCTTTGGCCAGACCATGAGAATAAGCTCTACGCCTCATCAGTGTAGCCTTGACTTGTGTGTAATATGCCACTGTAGACCCTTTGCATGAGCAGATAACATCCAAATCCTGCCCTTTCTACAGAAATCAGTCACATGCTGCCCAAGTAGATTCTCCACAAAGCAGGTCAGCACACATGAGAGACACCTGAAGCCAGACAGCAGCCTGCATTTCAAGCATTCCATATACAAATATGTATACTTTCAATAGTAATACATTTCTATTACTCGGATTCATGCAAGCATTGAGCTACATAATACCCAATTTACCACTCCACCAGCTACAACAAGCACATTGAGCATGAATCAGTCTAACAGCTTGCTTGCTGTATCCACCTCTGCAAAGGCTTGCATGTTTACAAGCTCGGCTTTGCACAGTGACACTTTGCCCATGCATTTCTTTTCAGTACAGATCATTTACCCCTGGAAGCAAAGAACTACCAAGTTATTTGTGAGAAGACTATCAAAAACCACTTAGAGATTTGAGCTCATTCCCAGAGATTAACAAACTGGTTCTGCTAGCAGGAGAGAGGCAGGAGGTCAGGCAAAACAGTCAATCAAATCTGGACCCCGAATGGGGTATGGTTTATGGTGCCACATATCTGGACTCAACTCTCGGAAGTAATCCGGCAGTAAGGAGTATTTTAGCAAGTTGTTATGCAGAGGTTTAACTAGAGTCTTGGCAACTTAATCTGGAAAATGAAA
>JANHGB010044364.1:0-16260 GCA_026283785.1 Coracopsis vasa
CCTGGCAGTGTTCAAGGCCAGGTTGGATGGGGCTTGAAGCAACCTGGTCTAGTGGAAGGTGTCCCTGCCCATGGCAGGGGGTTGGAACTGGATGAGCTTTATGGACCCTTCCATTGCAAATTATTCTATGATTCTAAAACTGAGCTCCATGCTACTATGATTGCTGCATTACCTCCATCAGTTGCAGTAGTGCTGGATGCATTTGTTACAGTCTATCTGTCCTATCCCTCCAGTGTCAGCATTTCTAGACTGCAAAGATCCAAACCCATAACTGGCACTACCAGTCCTGCTGTTCCTTGTTCCAGGGTCCATTCCTAATCTCACCCCTTTGAGGAACGGGAAGGACCAGTTGCAGAGCTCAGCCAGACATCCCTTATCAAGAGAGCAGGAGAGGCAGCAGCTGCAAGGCTGGTCTATCAATGGCTGAACAATAGCCGGTCGGCCAAACCCAGCAGGTGGATTTCAAACTGATCTACCCACAACCACCCTTTTATGCGTTGCACACATTTCACTAGACTGCAAGATACACCAACTAACTGGCTAAATACATATTTGCATACACAATTTTCTTGGCATATGCTTTTTGCTGCTTTTGGAGCTTGCCTGTCTTACAAGCACATATTACACTGAGCTACAGGCCCCTAGTTTTCAGTAGCCATCAACACTAACATGACAGAGCATAGCCCAGCATTTTGCAGAGTACAACAGGGATCTGCAGTGGGTTACAGTTCCCTCATTGGTTGTCACAAAGCTTTTAGCATTCACCTATGCCAAGGTCTGCTGTAGCCACTGTTACAGAATTGTGCAAAGGTACAAGAGACACCAGAGAAACCTCATTTGTAAGAACACAGCAATTCCTGCTTCACTACTGCTGATGGCTCTGAGCAGGAACTGGTATCACTGGTGTCTAGAGATGCGTGCTCATGAACTTCAGTATCAGATCTGCACTGACTTCAACAGGAAACTTTGCTATCCTCCTGTAGCAGAGTACATATTTGAGTGAACCACGGCAGTATTGAAAGGGATAACTTCTGTTATCAGGAAGCCAGCTACCTTGGTTAGCTGCTCAGAGACCATGACAACTGCCTGGCAGTGCCCGCAGGTCAACCTGTGGTGGAGACTTGTTATGAGTGTTGTTTACCTCTGAACTGTCAGCACCAGCAGTGTACCTGAAACACCCACCTCTGAGGGAATGGCTTTTCAAATGAGAATAGAATTGGTGATGACAGCTACACGTCTTACCTCTGACCCTTTGGAGGAACAAGAAACCGCTTTCTCTGCAGGGTTTGGGGGGTATGGAGATCCCTGTGCACACTGTCTCACTGGAGCTTCACAGAGCAGTGCCTGAACAGTGAGAAGATGCTGAAGAAGCTCAGTTACGTATGTAGCCATTGCAGAACTGGGATTGTGCTCTTGCTGGTTCAGCCTAGTTTGGTTGAACCAGCTGCTGAAGTGGCAATTGCTTCTTCTAACGTGCCTCTAGCAAGCTCTAGTCTGTGGCACTATCCACGTGCTCTACCCTGCCCCCTCTCCTTGGGTGCTACAACATGAGCACTCTCCTCCCATTGTAACTCCTCTCTGCTTGCTGAGGCTGTGCCCCCACTTCACCCTTCTCATATATGAGAGAGTACACCCCATGCCAGGCCACTCCCTCCAGACACAAAAGAAAGGGCACCACCATGCAAGAAAATATGTACTAACTAGAGCCAGGGAACAAGCTGTTAGATGCCAGTGTCACAAACGCTGTCTGCACAGTGCAGCCTCCTCAGTCTCTGCAAAGAACACTTCTTCACTGCTATGAAGAGGGCAAGTCACACAGAATGCTTGGCTGCCCAGCTGAGGTTCTTAACTAGAAGGTGCCACCCCAAGCTATGTGGGCCCAGAGTTGCGATGGAAATTGAATTACATACAACTGATGTTCAAAACTGAGAGAGATTTATGACTAACTACAAATGGATGCCCTGTACCACACATGACAAAGGATTTCTCCCTCTTCCAGAGCCTCCGAGCGGAGTTTATTCCTTAAGTCTACTGGAAAAGAAACAAGGAACATTTCATCTGTACAAGTTACTTACTGCAGATTCAGTTCTGTACATTGGATTGAGCACGAATGGATTGATTTGCCCAATAAAAATATCAGTTCATACATTTTTCCTCATGTTTGTTAGTTTGAGCAGTGTGAGTACAGGCTTACAGCTGGATGGAGGAATGCCTTTAAAAAATGTTCTCTGAATACTTCATTAAAGGGTTTTGGCAAAGCTGAGGTTCCCTGTGTCCTTAATGCTGAACAGACAAGTGCCTAAGTAAGCAATGGTGCTTCACTGAAGTCACAGCTCTATACAAAGAAAAAACTTGGGAATAATATGGCCTAGCGGAGAAGTCAAGTGTCGGGGTGAGACTGCTGGGCAGGTTTGGCTTGTTTGTTAACCTGCTAGTGATGTACAAGGCTTTGCTGCTAAGGTCATCCAAGGGTGGCTGGAAAAATATTAGTTTTTCCTCGTCTGTAGTTTGCACGGGAAAGCTGACAGACCTGCCAAGCAGGCAGTCCTAAATGATACATTAGTTTTTGCACCCCAGCTGAAAGCAGCTACCCAGAAAAACTGCTACCTGGATCTCCCCAGGGACAGTTAAATTATAGCTATGCACTGGAGAGCTCCACAAGCTCTATACATAAACATTGAAGCACTGTGATTTATTACTAGCAGATAGCTCCATCATGTTAATGTCATTTATCTTTCATTTTCCAAGAGCAGCAGCAGAACTATTCTCGGTATGACAACATTTATAACTGAGTTTATGCAGCCAGCTTTACCTACTTAAGGCCATCACTTTGTGTTTATACCTGTCATAGCCTTGCAGAGTCCCCTGGCACATGGCACTAAGCCTAGTGGCAAGGATGTTTAATACCTTCAGCAGAGCAGAGGCAGGGCTCTGAGGTACTCAAGGCACAGATAAGGGGAAGGGGGAACAACTGATGGGAACAACTGACAGGCTAATTTTTTCTGATTTGAACAATATGCAGGGCTTTAGAACAAGCTTCCAGAGAAAGGAACAGCTAGAAATATGAGTGCAGCTGAAAAGAGGACAAAATTATACACATTTACCACAGGCAGAAAGCATCCAGTAACCTGATCTCTTCCCTTGAGAATCCTTTTTTTAGTTTCTTTCTTTCTTTTTAACTAGGGAAATGCAGCACATGTATTTCTTCATTTTTGGTATAACATTTCGTAATTTGTGAGGAATTAATTCAGTTGAAGGCAATACTAAATAATACAAGAACTGTAAGGTAAGTCGCTGGCTAACACGAAGAGGTTTACAGTTGGATGCCACTCTACCTCCCTCATCTCCACTGATTTCCTGCTCCTGCTAGTTCCCAGTTGAGTGCTAGGCAAGGACCAATCTGGCTTCTTCCCCACTCACAAGAAACAGTGTGATCAGCCATCCATCGCACAGTGGTAACAACTGGGTGAGTACCTGAGTGCATCCTCTGGAATGAAGGATTTCCTTCAGGTTTCGGTACCTGCCTAGAAGTCACTTGGTCAGAATACTGCTATGTGCCCTGTTCCTCACAGCACCAGCACCCTCCCCAGGACCTGCAGGAACTGTGTTGGAACTGCTCTACATTTCATCCTTACAGCTTTGTTTTGTATGGGCAAAGATTGGTTGATTTAGAACTCCAGAAAATATAAAATCTGGAAGGACTGCAGTGACCAGTTGTTTTCTCAGCTATTTTTCATCAACTGAGAAGCATGGGTGTTGGAGTAGCCCGAGAGAGGTCCAAGCTTGCCTTTGTGTCTGTTCTGAGGAGTTAGACTTTTTGTTTTTCTGCATTCCAGTTCTATGGAATGCTCAGTTTGGGCATTACAAAACCCAAATGGAGCTTGTGGTGGTTTTCAGAGTTTCTCCTTTTACATCAGGTGGTTCTTGATTTGGTACTTCTGCTCACCAAAGGAACACTGCTAGCTGTTCCTGTGAAGGAGAAGGCTTTATCCCACAGGGTGATTCCTGACACAGCTGCAGATACTCTAGAGAAGCCAAGAGACTACAATTCCAGCATGAGCTAACAAGCATCCCATGATCCTATCAGGCTTCAGGAAGAGCACCTATTCTCAAAATTCCTCTTGGGGTGTGTTTGGGAAAATCCTTTACAACACTCTCAGCTTTGTAAGTAACCACAAAAAGACCCTCTGAAATAATATCTAATGAAGAAAATCCAACCCAACAAGTAAAATATGCAGTAAAGTGAAACAAATGAAATCCTGCATCAGCAGCGCTGTGTTCATACAAAATTGTTTTCCAAGAATGAGTCAGAAATTAGAGCTCTGCAACAAGTTTCTTTGCTTGCCTTTTCTCCCCTCCAGATTCAGATTACTTCCATTTTTCAATGCTAATCTTACAACTGAAATCTTAGTATTTCCTTTGAAATACTCACATAGAGCTAGATAAAGTAGCTGTGGACTGTACTGAAAGGAGAGTCACTAAGCCACAAACCATTTTCAACAGACCAAACACTGATTTCTGCCCAAGATAAGAATGACTGCTTATAGCAGGACCGAAGACTACCCCAAAATAGGTGAAACTGTATTTCCCAAGAAGCTCAGGATCCAGGCTATGTTGCTTCTACAAGAGGTCAAGTCTCCAGTCTCCCTTGCTTGCTGATTAAGCTTTCTTGCTTTGGATGCCTCTAAACTGTCAAATTCTCTCTTGTTACAATTCAGCATTAGATGTGTACAAGTCAAACACCAATGCAGACTGCTAGTGTCGGCCAAAACCAGCTCCTACTTCAACTACACAGCCATCCTCCTCTAAGATCCCTGTCACTGGAATCAGTACCTCTTTCCACTCAAAAGTAGTAATTATCAAATACAGGCTCGAAGAGTAGCACTAACTGTTTTCTTTTAAAACAGATGACCAAAAGCTTCAAATGACACAGAAGAATGACCACTGAATTCAGTACTGACCTAGGTATGGACCTTAGATATCCAAAAGGTGTTTGGCACCACATTACTTGGCCTTTTCCTGAAGGAAGATTGAGTTGACTGGGAAAAATAATCAAAGGTAACATGATTTGGCTTAGCAAATGACTTACAAGAGAAGGCATATGAAATGCCGTGATTTGTTTTTTCACATAGCCTCCAATTACTTGCCTGTTCCAAAGAACAGTAATTACAGATTTCTTACTGACATTGAAGTGGACTCGAAGTCTGAACTTTGAGAAAGCTTTTAAAAGAGAAGGAAATGGGTACATTGCTACCTTTGACGGACAAGTGGTAGAAAAAGAACAGATCTCACCAAGTGGAAACAGTAATTTGGAACAAGTGGTAAATGGGGAGGGGAGAAACATACTGGTAATATAGGGACAGGGGAAGATGTTCAGAGTAGGAGTTACAGGAATCAGCATAATTTTATCATATACATGAGTGAAGTAGAGAATGTGATAGGTTAATAGTTACCATCCAAATTCTTTCTTGCAGAAGGCATATCCTTCCAGCCTGATGAACTCAGCAATGACAGTTTTAAGCAAACTGTGACCTTTGCTTTTCAGCTTGTCTCAGTAATGAAGTGAAAGAACTGCAGTGAACAGGACTGGCTACAGCTTAAATATACTGAGTTTTTAGTCTTAGGCACTGACAGAGAGACATCCCAGACCTGCAGTTCATTCTGTGGTATAGAGTTATACTAAGCATTCCCACTGCAAAACCATACGTGCTTTATTATGTCCACCCTGTTCCCTCACTTGCCTTCTTCCATACAGTGAACAGCAGACTATGGTCTCAGCCCATGATTCTCTGTGTTGAGGTGTTTTACGGTTCTTGGCCAGGCCACTATAGAAGATCTAGTCTGTCCTTTGGAAAGACTCATGGCAAATATGTTGAAGGGGAACCAACATTTCAATTATTTTTGCCTGCAAAAATAGCAAATCAATCAGGCTGCACCAAATTTACAAGTTTGCAATTCCAGCTGAATGCTAACTTTAAAACACTTCCATAGGCATTTTGAAGCTGAAGGTCTGGATAATACACTCAGCCAATCATACGAAGTACAACTGATAAAAAGAAACATGTACCCTTCCCTTGTGAGCGGAAGGAAATGACACTGACAGCTCATCACTGAGAATCACTCACAAACAAGTTCTGTTGATGTTAGTTATCAACCAACAAGCCATTGCTTACAGAAGTCTGTCTTCCTGAGTGCTGAATATTGATTCTGGATGCAGCAGGCTCTAGTACCACAGCTCTGGGTGCACATTTTTGTGATGGAAAGTCCTACTCTATTATTAAAGGCCTTCAGTACCAAACCTGTGAACAAGCTCTGACCAGGCTTATATAGGAATAAGGTGGGGTTTTGGTTGGTTGGTTGAAGTGTGCTCCACTTTCAGTAATGACAGTAACGAACAGTCAATTGCTTTCTTTAATTGCTCCTTTACCCATTGGGCCCTTCAATCTGTATGATTTATGTGTAATCTTCATGATTTATCTTCATCAGTAGTCCAAATGCTCAAGTAGTTTGTCATACACAGAAAATGTGACATTTCTTTCTTCAGAACAATGGGAAATGCCTAGAGAGTCAGACATTGTAAACCTTTCTACCCAATATAAATCCCAGATTGTGTTTCTTTCTCAATATTTCTCAATATTTCTCAAACCATACAATTACCAAATCAAAACCAGAGTCAAACTTCTCATTTGTTACTTCTTGCAAAAACTGGGAGAAAATACTCTCTTCAAGTGCATGGCATTCTTTTCTTGTTTAGAAATGTCAGGGTGTAAACACAAAACAAAGTAGCAGCTTGTTTCCATTTTTGCTTCCTGGAGTACACTGAACAAGTGGCCTCTCACATACTGGAGAAGAGAAAAAGAGTGGTGCAAATAATTGAACCACCGATTTCATTATTTCAGATTTCTCACATACAGAAGATTCCTCAGCATTAGCAAAACTAACACCCATTTATTTTAAAAAGAAAATCCTTCTGAGAATCTAAAAAAGCCAGAGGAATTTCCCCCTGCTCTCTGGGACTAACGATGTTTCTATACAATACTATTCAAACTAATCTGTCCTCTACAAAGCCTTCTACTTGCCAAGTTTTTTTTCCTGTTCCTTAAAAAACAAACAAAAGCTTGTTTTGAAAGAAATATAAAAGGAATCAAAGGAGTTGTGTTGAGCCAAAGACCTTCTTTCTCCACCCTCACTGTACTCATCTGGAAAGCATCTGGCAAACAAATCCATTGATAATTTAGAATAGCCTTTCATCTGTCCTCACAGGCTTAAGAAGGAAAGTGGATAGCATACGCACTCCATGGACCTAATTGTATGTTCCCTTTATATTACTGCATTTTGAAGATGTAAGCGTACAGCAGAATATCTGCCATGCTCACAAAAAAACTCCACCTTTCCTGGTAAGGCTGCCTGAAACCCACGTTACTAAACCTTTCAGGACAGGGAGCCGGCTGCTTTGATTCAAGACCATCCTCCCACAAAGCAGCACAGCAAGAAGACACCAACATATGGAACCTACTAGAGTCCAGCTGGACTTAATGCTCATTATTTGGTTATGCTGGATCAATTACACCCATTGGCTCAACCTCATTTTACTGCGTTACTCTTTACACCACACTTCCCATTTCTTTGAGATATGCAAGGGGCTGAACTGCAGCTGAACCTAGAGAAAAGGAGCAGAAATAGATCCATACTATTTCTGCACATATTTGCTGGGCTCTCCCTTGATCCACTAAGATCATTCTATAGTTTTCCTAAGGAAAACCAAACTATAAAAAGTAGTCAATGATTTTTCAAGGAAGCAGCATATAACGTAACAAGTCCACATGTCCATCTTCTCACAGACTAAAGCGGGGATATCAAAAGCAGGATATCTCTTCAGAAGCATGAAATGTAGTATTTTTCTATTAAAACTACATACATACAGACACTGTAGCTAGACACTGAACTGGCAGGTTGGGAGTCACATGCAAGTCCTCCAGGACATGATTCATCCCATATGATATTAAACCACAGCCTTGTTCTCCCCCTTTTCCCTATCTTCAGTCAAAACTGAAGTTTATGTAGCTGAAAAATTACTTATGTTACGGTAGCACTTGTAATGGCCATTGAAACCACAGTACATGAAACCACAGTACAGTCTCAGTGGCCTCAGGAGGTCAGGTACCGTTCCTGCCTTGAAGATACTCTAGTCAAACCAGAGGTTTCTGCTTGTGCTGTCAATGGGACAGAGGTGCAAGACCAGAGATGGACCCAAACCTTTAGCTGGTGAAATTACACATCTACAATTTGACCCCTTACTGTACCACTCGCATAACCATTAACACAGAGCACACTCCCTAGTTCAACAGATTCCTGGCATACCCTGTAATACCAGAAAGTAGGACTCTTCCCTAACACAGAGTATAACAAGTTCCAGTCTCCCAGATGACCACCTTTCATTTCAGTTTTTGGCTTTTCTGAAAAAAGTGTTTTCATACTATTTAATTTTGATGATGAGATTATAATACCGGTACACCAAAATCATAGATCAGTACAGTGTACTCCACACAGAGTTGGTTATCAATTAGTAATCCAAATAAACACAGATGAAGAGCAGCTTATAAATCCTGCCTCCATACTGTAAGTCATGTAAGACCAGGCATATCCCTCCCTTAACTGGAATTACAAAGTGCACATCCTTCTCCTGTTACAGAAATTTAGAGCATGTGAGACCCAGTGGGAGGAGGAAATGATGAGCTGCACTGCCCTTCATGCACATTTATGTAAATTCCATGATTAAGTAATCAAAACAGCACTATGTAAATTTGAACATGCAAAGAAATGCAAATATTTCTATGGCAGTTTAGGTGGTAAACATTATGTACATCTCCCCTATGAGAAGATTAATTTTCAAACAGCTGATCATGGTAAAGTTGGAAGTTGGCTGTTTATTAGAATTCAGGCATTCAGCAGACCTTTGGGGACCTAATTCCCTTCTGTGATTACAGGTACCCTCAGGAATCGAATGCTCATAGTGAAAGCCCTAAACCAGCTTTAAATGCCTAACTACTATCCTGCATATAATAAAAATCCCAGTCTTCTGGGATTTTTAGTTTTCTTAGTATTTGGCTTTCCAGAATGACAAATACAGATACTCGAATGCCACTTCTCATATAAAGCTGCCACGGTATTGCTTTCTCACTCCTTCCTTAAATGCAAGATTTACTTAAGATGTACATGCAAGATTAAAAAAAAAAAAAAAAAAAAGAAGGAAAGAAAGATCAAACTTCTGTAAGAATCATTGCAATATATTCTTTGGCCAAAAAAAAGTTATTTTAAATCTGTTAAAGAAATTAAACCAGGTTTTCAAATGACTCAGTCTGAGGAAAGCTCTTGGGAATGCTTTCTTGGCTATCTTGCAATCCAGACCAGAGAAGAGAAAGGGGAGGATGAATTAGTATTATTGTTTTTACACTGCCATGAGCACAGGAGGAAAGAAACTTATCTGCTGAGGTAGTGGAAAGCGCAACCATAAGGCCAACTCTGCTAACAAAACAGCAGGTGCATTTCACTTCATTATATCCTGCCTTCAACAACATAAAAGGAGAGCTAAGCTTCAGTTTTAAGACCCTGAATGTCCTGAAACGACATGCGTGGACTGCATGCTGAACATTTAGCACCTATACACACGCTTGGCACTCCAGGAGGCTTCTGCTCTGCCTTTCCGTTTGCAGCACTAGCTAAGGTTCCAGTTATAAAGAGTATTAGAATCTTCAGAATAAAGACATTTCAGATTAGTAATTCCAAAGACAACAAGCAAACACCATCAACATTAGTCACTCTAGAGCACGGATCACAGCCTCATGAAACAAAACTTTTTCAGTCTTTTGCTAAAGACTTTCAGCAGAAGGAAAAATTAAACCTAGATTTTGTTATTTAACATTTTCTTTTTCCCTTTTCAAGTTTGCATTCCTCTGAAGACATACAAGCCAAACACCCATTTACTTAGGTTTTCTATATGTGCATTTCCCTGTAGGGGCTACATAGCTAACTGATTACTACTTGTGTTAGTTTTATTAGAGAACATGGAGCCTTGTACCTTGCGGCAGTTTACACAGCTCACAGCTTATAAAGAACTGAAACCTCTCCTCCCATTTCCTGGTTCACAGCGTCCAAATTCTGCTTATTTCAGAATCTCTTTGGAGATCCTAAGCCTGCTATTAATGGCTAAGGTTACAACCCAAAAATATCTCACAATTCTCAGGAATGATCTTGAGGTTAGACTCAAAACTAATGCACCATATATATTATTATTGTTTTGTCTAATATTTTGTATTAACAACTGGTTATATTTAGAAATAACTAAAATGGGTTAAACTAAATATCGTTCTTTGCCCACCTTCCACTAACCAGGATCTTGTTTCATATCCAAAAATATCCCTCCTGAAGTTTTACCCATTTCAGAAAGAAGAGTGCTTCTTCCATTAACTACCCAAGTACCGTCGCAATTTATAGCTGGATATTAATTTTTTGTAACAAAAGATGATGCTTAATTTATGAGATGGAAAGCAGAAAGAGAAGAAATATTTTATTTACACCAAGAGAACTAGAACTGAAAATAAACCACCAAGAAAACTGGAACTAAAAATGAAGCTTCAAATACACAGAGCATTAAAAGCTTACAAGAAGAGGAAAAATAACAAATTGGTAGTCATTGCCCTTAAGGTGATTCTGTACTTGGGGCTGCACTCAGCCCCAGCTGGGACAGCATCCAGTCATGACTCATGGGTGAGCAAGCAGCAGTGAGACCCTGGCAGCTTTCCACATCTCCAGAGGCCAGGACTTGTGATGTCCTCTGCTCCCCTCCAGCTCAGCCCATAGGACTGCTACTAGGTCATGCCTACAGGTGAATTGCAGAGTCCTGCTAGTAACAGCTTTGTGCTTCAGCAGGGAGTCTGGTTAGGAGCCTGTCAGGTCTGCAGTCCATAGCAGCAGCTAGGCCAAGGCAACCAGTTGCTGAACAGAGTACTCCCTGCATCTGCTTGTAGTATTGCCCCCCCTGTCAGACGTCAGTGCTGACTTCCTGCTGAGTGCCAGTGGGTTACCTGTGCCCCTTGGGTGTCATCGTCCTGGAGAAGCAGTGAGACAGAACCTAGATATATTCTAAGTGAAATTGCTTTTGCTAACACATACAGCCCTAAAATTAGGTGTCCAGTTTGTCAAAGCAGTATTATAGATGGTCCCAATTCTTTCACACCAACCATATAATGAATCCAACCCTTTCTACTATTTGGGGTCTACTTGTGTCTTTCAGGTCTGAAAGTCTCACAGATTTTGGCATACCTGAAGTTACCTGTTCTTAGGCAAGGGTTTCCTCCTTCCTGTTGACCCACCCATCATAAGTAGACTTACTCTTACCTGTATTCCCTTTGCTAAAAGCTGCTTGCAAGCTGAGCCTTACTAGATATGTAACAGGTGAAAAACATGGTATACCCTTGAAATTGTTGCACACTTGCTAACAGCATGATGAGACAGTGAGTACATACCACTACAAGTTTTTGGGCAAAGCAATCTCCTTCAGCATATTACCTATATATCTCTATGCAAATTCTAATAGCACATAGTCATGTCAAGCAAACCAACCTCTTAGAGCTTTTATTTTCCCACTGGAATAACCTCAAATCAAAATTAGCCCCTAGATAGCACTGTCAGTGGTACAATTACGCATACACACGTTACATAATCAAATAAAACCTCTATGGGAGTCTGTACTAATGAGCTATGATGATTGGCCTTTTATTGCCAAATCCTATAGCCTAATGCTTCTGCAATCTTAACTTCTCCCTTTGTATCTCCTGAATTACTGACTGCTGCTTCCTATACCTCAGGATTTGTTTTGGCACAGAAAGCACAGGGATAACTGGTTTTAATAGAAAAGGACAAATACATAAGCATTGAGTCAGGATCTTCACAGACATCTAAAGAGGAACCTAGAAGAGTAGGGCCCAACTCCATCTGCTTGTAAGGAAGCTCTACCCACAGAAGACAATATCTTTCTGATCATAAGGAAGCTCTACCCACAGAAGGCAAAAGCACTGGGCAGATCACAAATGCAATACTTCACTTACAGGGAAAACCTATGAAATGGCAGACCAGTGAAATGCACCAGTGAAATGCACCCAGTGAAAAAGAGCAAACTTAAAATACCTTTGTTTTTATTCCCAGAGTGACACTACTGTCTGTAAACTCAAAGGAGCATCACAAGCTAAGACAACATTCAAACCCAATGCTAAGACCAGGATTCTGCTGCCTACGCGTGGTATTGCTAGTGTCATTTACCCCATACAGTGAGCCACTGTACTACCATACTGGAAGGGTGCTGGTCTCAAGTCCTGCATCACAACCTCCATCCCTCCTGTGCACAGATATCAGACACCTAAGGGCATTTCAAACAGAGCCATATCTCATTAACCCAAAGCACATAATCCTTTTCCTCACCCCTCTCCCCAAAGACAAGCACCATCTTCTCTAAAGCTCCAGAGGCTCTGGCAAACAGAGGAGGAGGGAATTAGCTAATGACTGAACTAAACAAAGTATTTTGAAGTAAAGAGTATCTATTCATAGGCATAAGGAATTCCTGGCTATTAAGGTATTTCTGAGGTTAGGAATGAGCTCAGGAACAAACTAGAACTCCAGACTCCAGAAGCAATACTGGTTCATGAGCTTGGGTCTGTGCCTAAACTCAGATTTTGGTGACTTTCATGCATTATAGTGCTCAACTCTGCAAGTTGTTACAAATCCATACACTTTTATACATAAATATCCTATAACCAGTTTTCAGGATACAGCAAATATAAGTTGTTTCTTGGCTTATGAAAAGGTTAAATAACTAAAAGAAGCAGCAAGACCAGCATTCCTAACAGTCTGAAAACCTCATACTTTAAACAACAGAAGTATTGTTACTGATTGCTATGATGTTAGAGTTGTGTGACTTGGCAGGAATAATGTGCAGTTTCCAGGACTCACTCTGAGGTGCTGCAAGAGAAGTACTATGGACTGCAATTCTTTGTTTTGCAGCTGTAATCAGAAGAAGCAAAACAAGGAGAAGCAGAACAAAATGGATACAGGCCCCAGATTACAGCAGGGCACAAGCGAGTCAAGAATTTACCTGTTTAATGGTTAAAACAAATAAAAATCAGTGAAGTAGCAACAAAATCCTGAAGATCAACTGTGGTTCCAGACCTGGAACTTAAGGCTGGAATTTGAAAGACATACAGATGTTCTCTCCAGCACAGGAAATATCTTTCCTTGGGAAGATTCTGATATTTAATTTAGCAAATTTCATAATTATTGCAATGGCCCAGAAACTTGTGGTAAACTTCATCCTCTTGTGCTATATGTGGCTTTGGAATCTTCTTTATTGATACAGGATTCGTTATGTGCTTTTGGAAAGCAATTTTGCAGTCTAGTGGTCTACACAGTTAGCTCCTTCATACCCTTTTGAACTGGCTACTTCTGCACTGGAACCTGGAACTGCAAGGCCGATCTGACCCAGGTGCTCCCTTTCAATTCAATGGGCTAGATTTCTTCTTAAGAGGAAAGAGCAATGCCGTGGTTTAACCCCAGCAGCAACTGCGTCCCACAAAGCCACTCACTCACTCTCTCAGCTCTATGCCACCTGATACTAGGACAAGCAGAAACCTTAATTTGCATTATCAGCAGTGATACACCTAAAATGCTACAGCTTAACAATATTACAACATATCTAGTTTGGCTTTCTCTCCATTCTCATTTTGACAGGCTGCCTTTCACAATTTCAATCTGTAGCCCATGGGCTTTTCTATTACATTGAGAAGTTTGTCACATTTTATCATCAGGTTTGCTTGCAAGAAACAATATGAAGAATCCAGAAAGCTGGGAATAGATTCCTATATCTCTTGATATATTTTGTTCTTCTTATAGATGGGCTGGGCCTCAGAAAAAGAAAAGTTAAGATTTGTTGTTTCTAACCACATCTCAGACTCTCAAGTCCTTCCTCTATGCTTTGAAACTCAGCGCAATCTTATCTGCATTGGCTCCTTCCATAGGGATACCCATCCCTCCCACAGACCAAACACATGGCAGAGATTTACATTCTTGCAGAGTGCCTATGGTTAATTTTTAAACTATACATTCAGTCTAAAAAGGAAAAAAAGAAACTGGGTGCTTACACTACTATGATAAGCACCACTGAATACACAACTGCAGGCAAACAGTAAGCACGTTGTTTATTTCCCACAACAGGTTTTATCCACTGAGACATGTCTTGAAATTGGAGGATAAGCAAAAAACCACTTAATAAGGAAGAAAGGAAGAGAAGGAAGATGAAAACAACCCTCTTGCACCATCCTCTTTGCCACTCTACAGCGTGCTCCTGTTTAATCTTGTCATGAGGTGTCATTAATAGACACTACACAGAAGTACACTGTATGGGGTATAAACACTTGTCCACATACATAGAGTTCTGATGGAAGAACAGGATTAGTTCCTGAGTTGGCTCACTCAGTGATGGAATCATCCAGCACTTCTCACTGCTCCAGACCTTCCAACAGGCTTTTCCTGACAATTCTTCTTTATTTAGTCTTAAATGGATTAAATTTACCCACAGTGTTTTAGAAGATCAGGCAAAGGTATTGCCATCATCTCCTGAAATGTCTCTGGAAATGTGAAACACCTACTCCCATTCTGCACACCTTTGCTAGTCCTGGGGTTTACACAACATAGCAGAAATTGGACTGTATGAAATATATTTAGTGGTAGTCAGGGGAATTGTTTTCCGCCTGGTCCTTGCCAGAGAATGTTTACCGGCTGGTATTTCTCTCTCATATCCAACTCTTGGTTGTATTAGCCATCAAATCAAACTCTGCAGCTTGGTGGGAAAGTCACCCTGAATTAACTTCCTGAACCTTTTCTGGATTTCAAGTTCTCTATTACACTACAATAAACACAGCTATTTTGGGAAAAAGACAAGATGCTTTATACTTGGCACAATTGTGTGAGGCTATCATTAATGCTAGACAAACCCAAAGAGACATATAAGCAACCTAGCAAAGCAGAGGGTTACATTCTTGATTATGAAATAGGAAATAAAGTTATCAAAACCAAAACAACAAGTAAGACATAGAACATACTTGAAACAGCTCAATTTTCCAGCTGTCGCAAGACTTCTCTGAATCATGTCCTATGAGATGATATGGGAGCAGATGTAACGTAGTTGTACCAAATCCTGAGTTTTGACTTTCAGAAATAACCTTGTACGATTGTGGGAGTAGAGAGCCAGCTTTGCTGAAGCTACCATTCTCTTCACTTCATGCAATATCCATTTCTTCCCCCTCATTTCTGTTCCCAGTTTGGATGACATTAACTTTTGCTTAGGTGATTTTCTGACTTTGTGCAGTCTTTGTACATTCTTTTAGCTTAAGTGATGATCTTCAAGATTTATAACATTCGTCAAGGCTCATCCATGACTAAGACACATCTCATAAGCAACGCTACTACCTATACCTACCCTTTAACTGAACAAATTTCAGTATGTCATTATACCCTCAGAGAGGTCTATACAACATTAATCATACAGATGATACACCCAGTTGTCAATGTGTGTTTCCTCCCTAACATTTAAGAGAAGTAGCCTTCAATTAAGGTGTACACAGTTTTGGAACGGCTGGGGTTAGAAGGGACCCCTGGAGTCCCTGCTCAGGGAGGGCCATCTTTTCTTCTCTGGAGGGAGAAGAGAAACATCTCCATCAGAGTTTTCAAAACTCTGTGGTGGTTGATGTGATCTAATGACAGTAATAACCCTGCTCCACTGAAGAGGCTGGGCCAGAGGTAATTCCCATCCATATCTTTAATCCCATAAACATGAGTGTGCTTCATTCAACTGAAAGACTGGCCAAAAAGTACCCTCATCCAGCAAGTCAAAGACCACTTCAGTCAGCGTGCCTTATTCCACCCCATTTTACTTGCACACTGCAGTTCTACATCCACTGCTGTCAAGCAAACAGCTTCCTACAAACTGAACATTTCTGGTGCTGTCTTACAAGAACATATACAGCTATGTAATTTTTAGTCCTATGGTGGCTTGGTTCCTTAACAACTCTAGCTGAACCTTGTCTTCCTTTCATGAAATATTTATAGCTTTTTGGTAATTTCAAATTCCATGCCTAGTGCAAGGTCCTACACCTGGGTCGGAGCAATCCCAGGCACAGCTACAGGTTGGGCAGAGAAGAGATTCAGAGCAGC
>JANHGB010044366.1:0-44258 GCA_026283785.1 Coracopsis vasa
CATAACTTACCCAGTCATATGTTTGAGGATTAAGATTCTAGTCCATGTTCCACATCAGTAGGATTAATTTAGATAAATTTAACGATTTTTTGTCCAAAAAAGCAAAACTGAAAGCTAAAGAAACAGATCTAAAAAAAACGTTTTAAAAATTATATAAAAGAGTGATTAGCTCATGCCATCAGACTGCCTCAGCAAGGCAACTGGCTAGAAAAGCATCAAATATAAACAATATAACTATAAATCTTATTCTAATGTATGCAATGGACTAACTTTATGTGATGAATTACCATTCAGTTAAAGGTTTTCCATGCTCCACAGGTTCAATCTATGTACAACTACCAGTCTCATGGGCATCTGAAACAATTTAAACACTTTACGAAAGCCAAATCTGCACACCAGTATGTTTGAACAGCTGCTAGTGGATTTGGACATTTCTAGTTTGTTGGCATTTTTCTGCTATCATAGTGGAAATTTTCAGAATTGCACACTTTTTCTAATGTATTAATTTGCTGTAAGAAGTTGTTTAGCTTTCATTAGCAGTAGATGCTTCATTTATTTTTGTTCAGGAACAAAAAAAATGCAAACATGCCCTTGTTTGTAATGATTACTCTTTCATTCCATTTTTTCTTTACCTTAGCTGACTTGCAAAAGAAAAAGAGTAAGTTTAACTGCATATACAAACTATGTGAATTCAGTCACGTAGTGCAACTTTGCAAAATTCATTTAGCTCAGCCTTACTCTCCACTTCAAATTGTCTCCAGTTGTAACTTATCCTGTGAAGATGTAATGAAGAGCAGAAATGCCCTGTGCAGCATGAGCCAAGGTAGATCTAGAATAAGCAGCTGAGCTGGTGCATTCCTTCAGCCCTTAGCCAGCCAGTCTTGACAAGAGGCAGGGTTCTTGGCCTCATTGGGTGCACCTCTATGGCTCTGAGATGGACTGAAGTTTTCATGCAGCGCTGCAGTTTACTGTGCATATGCACCAGTGCACTCTGAGATCTTTGTATTTTGGTCCTGTGCAAAGGACATGTCTGAAGACACAGAGGCAGTCAGGCTCCTTGATCAGCAGCAAAGCAAAGCAAGCTCCAAACACAGCTGAATTTGAGCTCCTCTCCCTCTCCTTCCCTGCAGCTCTGCTGCAATGACTAGCCAGTGCTTCTTACAGCGAGAAACACTGTGCTGGCATTAAAATTAAATTAGCAGTGTTTCTCTTGAGTGCACGCCCCTGATAGAATAAAATGGAAAATGCCAAAGATGCGATTACACCCGAGAGTGGAGTCAATGTTGAAGTCTTACTGAAATCTTTGATGTGTGAACTCATATACCAGCAATCACCAAGCATTTATTTGAAAAATTGCCTACTTTTAGCTGTGTTTTCAGGGTGATACTGAACTACAGCTTGTAATCCAGGCCTGCTTTATGCCATATTCATTCAGTAAGGGTGAAGACAGTCCACATAATCTACCATTTATGAAATATTCTCAGACCAAAAACTGTTGACAGCCAAACTAAGACAGATTTCTGAACAACACAGTAGATAAAGCTTATTACATTGATTCATCTAGCCCCAGGCCAGGCTGTGGTAGTAATTTCCTTACACAGTAAATTCTGCAGGCAAACCTATAATTATTTGCTCTGTTATATGGTGAAATAATCACTGTGGAAGTACCTGGTACAATTCTATTAGGAAAGAATGAAGATAAGGATGGAGTGAGAAAGCAATAAGAGACAACACATCCAGCACTGGTACCTGCGATGGCTTTCAGGAAGAACGAATACACTAAGAGACTAAGCAGAAATGATGAAGCATGCTGCAATGATGGCAGTGCAGACTGCACACCAGTTTTCAAGCACGGTCACTAGGTTCATATGTTAATTGCAACATTAATATGGGCAGGGCCTATTGAACTACAATATTCCCAACATTCACCCAATCAGCTACTGTAAATGATCTCGATCTCAGCTATTAAACAAAATCTTGTTTGCTCAAATTAAACGAAAAATTCTTGAACTTTGAAAGTTTATTCATTGCTAGGTAAATAAGTCCCTGTATTCATAACCCTGAAAAAGCAGAGATTGTATTCTCTTTGAGATCTTGGGTGCTATCACTCCAGGACATCTAAAAGAAGATACTTTTTTTTAGAGTGAATGCTCAGTATATGAGAATTTTAGCTGTGTTTAACTCGTCCAAATCTGAGTATTTATGAATTAGACTTTCCCCAGAGATATTCAAAGACTGTAAATTACTGAAAATTACCACGAAAACGAAACTGCTGGGGATAACATAAGCTTCATATTTAATATCCAGAAAATTATTTCCCTTTCTGTTCTTGATAAATATTTTTGCAATGAATAAAAGAAGCTAAGCTGTGGAAGAGTACTCTTTTAATTAGAAGCAAACATAATGCCACTATAAATTGATTACTCCATAAATTCAGCTACAGAAATTAAAATGTTTAAAAATTAAAGTTTCAAAATTCTTTATTAGCCATAAGAAAATATAATCAATGCAATAAATTGTCTCTTAAAACATAATTACTCTGACCTTAAGTAGTCCTATAGTAATTATTCGTAAGTAATGGAAATGACACAAAATTAAATTCTCACCCTGTCTAATAACTGGTTTTAACTGAAGAAAGATTCATAAGCTAATTAAAATTCTCAGACTTTCTTGGTGAAAGAATATAAGGAATACAAACAAAGCATTCTGTTTAACTCAATCGAGAGTTAATTTGATTCTTTATATAGTTTTATGAAATCTTTAAAACTGATTGTATGGATTTCCTTCAAGTTTCTTCTACACTTGTATTCAGGTGGGTAGGCAAGAACAATAAATTACTGATGCTAGTAACAAAATGTGTGCAAACCCTTTTTATGAGACTACCATGACCATGCTTACTGTGCATTTTGGAGTACACATGAAAATCAAGGATTAGCAAACATGCCAACAGCAGAGAGATTCGGACCAAAGAAAAAGAGCTAAGCTCTTTTCCTAAATTAAAATTCCCTCCTGTTTAAAACAAAACTAACTGGAAACATTTTTAATCAATTATGTAAACATAGGAAGAATCTGAGTGAAAAAAAAATAAAATCCATAGAAGCAAAACTAGATCCATTTTCTTGAACCAACAGGAACAAAAGTCAATATAAAGGTAAAACTGTCGGATTTTCTTTTCTGCTCCTGTTTGAGAGGTGGCAACAGCAAGCTGGAAAGTTTAAAATATTTTCTAGCTTTACAAGACAAGAAATAAATGTTGATGCTCTTAAATGAATGAATAAATTAAGATGATGCATTAAACAGGTTGAAATAGGTACAGGATGTTTTGCTAGCTGAAATAGTAGTCAGTATGTTATCTCTAGAAATCAAACTAATCGTCCTTATACTAAAAACCTCATCAAAGCTAGAATAACCAATGCAAAATATCAAATTCAGCAGTCAAATTGCAGATGGTCATTTTTGCTAACATACTGTTTGGACAGTGATTACTCAGGCTTAAAGAGAGAAAAAAGAAAATTGAAGAGATCCAGAGCCAGTGACTGGCTGGGCACTAGGACAGTCCCGGGGCAGGCAGCAGGCTGGCAGGGCCAATGGGGACAGCAAACAGAAACATATACCCTGCATGAGTGGTGATTGCAGGCTGTGCTGTTCCGGGAAGGGCTGGAGGTCTGCAAGGACCTTCTCACATGCTGTTCCTTCCCCAGAAAGGGTGAATGAGCTTCAGGGAACCCTTTGGCCACACTGCTCTCTCCATGGTAAAGTGGCAGCCTCACCCAGCTGCAGCCTTGGCTCTTTCCCCACTTTGCTCCCTGATGCTGTAAAAAAAGTATGGTGGACTACTCACAGGAAGAAAGATCAAACAGGTACCAAAGGAGGGTAATATTCAGTCAAGGAAAAGCAGCAATGAGAAGAAAACCTGTATCCAACTCCTTGAAATGTCCCTGGAAACAGCTTTATGACTCTTTCATACCCTTAGACCCTGGCTCCCCACTGATTCTCCAAACCTCCATCATCTCCATAAATCACCACTGACCACTCCACCTGTGATCTTTTGACCTCACTTTTTCTCCAAGGTGCCCCACCTCCACTGGGACATCCTCCATTGTTGCTAATAATGAACTGAGTATTTCAATTTGAAACAAGAGGATGAATAACTCAACCAGAATAAAATCTTTTGGGATTGCTATTTTGGTAAGATTTTTGTTTCATTTTGGGGTTTTGGGGGGTTTTATTGCAATGGGAAGTATTTTAAGATTTCTACTTCCACTGTGTCAGCAACAGAATAATCAATTATTCTTAGAGCTCTAATGTGCACATTGTTACAATTGTTTTTCCAGCTGCTACAGGGTCCTTTCTTCCTCGTCTAGACAAATGCCTAGGCTCTTCATCATGACTGTACAAATCCTTTAACATAAAATTAAATAGCATAAATCAATGAAATATTGTGTTTAATACAAATAACACCATTACTCTGCTACAGAGTACCATTTGGTTATACCTTTCAGCTTTTTAAATAATTCCAAGAGTGCAGCTGTTCATTGTCTCGGAGATGTATAATCAGATATTCTTTCTAATGTGCTGTGATTCATTACTTGAATGAGGTTTTGTTTTCTTTTCATAAGGGAAACATATGAATTTTCACTGCATTAAAAAGATGCAATTAAATTTGTTCTCCTTCTCTCACTGTAACTCCCTTTTCTCTTTTGTTCCTAGTAACAAGATTTTTTTTCCCTTTCATCCCCTTCCTCCTCCTTGGTGTTCACTCACCATCCAGAGCATCTGTGTACTCCATCAGTGGGCCCCTATATTCATCAGTTCCCTGCTATTTCCTCCAGGACTTGGCTGTGAAATGGGGAATAGCTTTTCTTGAAGGTGATAATAAGTTGGCTGTTTTAAGCTTCCCTACTGTCTTTCCTGTGAAGGTGAATCTCTCAGGATAGCAGAGCAGCAGCAATAGAGAAGACACACAGTAGCTGCACAAAGTTAATACATTTTCAAGAACTCTAAAAATTAACAGCATTTCTTTTTCAGGAAAGTATTCATGACTTGCACTACACCCATTACTAATATGAGAAAATGCATCTTCCTTATGCTCTGAAATGTCATGGCTAGTTTGATAAATGTAACAACTCATATCTGAGGAAGAGCAGTGCCTATTGCACTACAGCATCTTTTCCTTTTGTTCTCAAGAATTCAATTTTCAGCAGATTGAGCTATTCTGTCTCATCTTGTTCGTATGGTTTATTCATTAAGTTAAAAGAGTTGAGGCCTAATGATTTGAAGCATTTGCCTCTGACTTCAACAACATACTTCTGCAAAACATATTAATTCTCCTATTTCTCAGAAAAGCAACAGTTTTCTTCAGGAAAGATAACAAATGATGATACTGTGGTAAATTGTGGTCAGTTGCTAATGAGGAAATGAGAATGAAGACATGATTATTTTTTGTTTAATGCATTTTTCTGATTTGACTTGTATTTCACTGGAATCACTCAGATGCACCCTGGTCACAGGTAAGCTGTGAAGTCCTCCACTTCAATTGGACTATTGACCAGAGTGTTTATCAATAAGGTCAAAATTTAGTGTTTCCAATGAATGTTGAACACATGTACAGGTTGGGATTTACACCAAATTCAAATCAGTCTACTGCATTACCTACAGAAGGTGAAAACCAGCAAGTTACTAATTTTCTGTCCTACACTTGAGTTAGTCTGGAACTCCCCAGGACAAAGCTTTTGTCCTAAAAAGACACCAAGACCTTGAAAAAATCCAGGAGCTCTTCATCACAACTATGGCAACACCATCCTTTCCTTTCTGCTTTCTTCTGTACAAAGCTGATCAAATAGCCAGGCAGTATCAATAAAGTACATCTTCCAATGAGAACAAACAAGCCTTCTCTGCCCAGAATAGTGGTTTCTCCTCATCAGCAAGCCCTGCAGTGTTTCTGCTGTCAGTTAGTGACAGGTTACTGGATTTTGAAGCATGAAAATTCCTATTCAAAGACTTCTTTGAGTGGGGTAAAAACCCCAGTTTTGGATCAGGTCTTTCTCAGCTGTATTGAGCTCTCATGATGACACCTACACCCCTCAAAGGTTCCACACACTCCACAGCCTGTTCCATTTCTTTATGAAAAGAAGAGACTTACAGGGTATTGTAAATTGCTCTGCATGCTATACTGCAGTAGCACTGTAGTACCCTCTGTCAGATTGTGAGCATCTAGCATTGGCTATCACTCAAAAAGTTCTTAAAAGTTCAAATATGTTTGGCTCCAGGGATCTGTAACTCTATTTTGGGGAAGAAAAACTATACTGTGCCACCTATGTGCCCAGTGACGGTCTCCAGTACAGGCGTGCTCCTCTAGCAGCTGGGATGCTGACCCACAAAGCTTGCTGTACACACCTTTTGAAGTTCCTACATTCTTTGAACTATAAACCACTTCTTTAAAGAAGAGATGTGGAATGTATTACAGTCTCCTTCCATAATTAGTACTTCTGCTGTGTTTGTACTAAATAGTTCAGAGCTTTTCTGATCTTGAAGAAAGTAAAACAAAACAGAACAAGACTCATTTTTCTCAGTACATACATAAAATCACCTTTAATAGCAATTTTCCCTCTTAACCCTGTACTAAAAACATTTAAGTCACCCTAAATTCCCTTTGGAGAATCAATTGTAATCCTGTACTACACATCACCTGTGAACTGAGGAACAAGAGCACAAAGCTAGTGCCTGGCCTTGCTTGCCCAGCCTGCCTTATGAAACGACAAACATTTGGCAAATTACGGACAAACAAACTAAACATAGCTGGGCTGCTGTAAAAGATGTCAGATTCTGGATATTTATTTTAGATATAGACCACCACCATTTTGTCTACCTGAGCAGTGCACTTCTTATCCAATAATCCCCTCTTACTTTGTTTGGGTTTTATTATTACCATTAGTGGTACACTGAAAGCGCTTCATCCCAAAGACACCAGCAAGTTGACTCTATTCCTACCACAATGGAAAGTAAATGGTAACTCTGGGGACCTTGACTAATCTAAATTGCACTTGCATAAAGTCTTAATGAAAACATTCTCCCATATCAGACCAGGAAGAAGTAAATTTCACACTAGACATTAATTATTTGCTATATATATTCTCTTACCTCTATTGTACTCTAATCTACATAAGGGCTGAGTAAATGGGATATCCCTGGATGAAAGGCACATGAAAGAGAGTTGCTGGAGTTAAAGCACAAAGCAAAACCTCTCCTTTTAGTCACAAGATTTCCACAGAAGGGAGTAACAAGAGCAATTATTATTTTTCTAGAGTTTTAAAAAATGCAGAGTATGAAAAATAAGGAAGACTTCTATGCCTGAAAAAGCTCACAATTAAAATAGCTAGCAAAAAAAGACAGTTATCACATAATGGATAGAGGATGCGATACATCAAAAACTAAAGTGTTTAAGCCAAGAAGATTAGCATGCAGCACCATATTAATTCTACTATTTTGTATTCATCCATCATCCAGGATCTTCAGTTTCAGAGATTAGAGCTTCACACAAGCAGCATTAGGAACAGAGGTTGCTGGGAGAACAGCTGGCCAGAAACTTTCCAGTGAAATAAAATTTAACTTGAAACATCACCAGGTTGGTAACCTTTGATGAATGCATACAGGGTTTGTAGGAAATCCTGCCCAGACTCTTAGCAGACAGAAGAGCTGGATACCTTGAAGTCTTGAAAACACTGGTTCTAGGGAGAGCTCTGAGAATAACAAGGCCTTATGTTATGAAAATGGGGTGCAGAGCTTTGAATTAACAGGGTTCATGCTTCTAAGAGGGTTCATATAAAAGGTGGTCCAGATAGAAACTACCCTGAGAATACACTTGCAGCTGTTAGGAATCTTATCTATCCACTTTCCAAAAAGTAATGTCAACTGGTGTCTCATCCTGTGGTTACGAGCTGTTTACCCAGGCAATAAAAAAGTACCCATCTCTGCAGGGGTGTTAGGACCGAGCTGCAGGCTCAATCTTGCAGATAGTGCTTGCTGAATGGCTTGTGATAAAATATGGGCTCCCATCCAATTGCAACAAAACTTCTACCAGCAGTTGCTTTTATTCATGCAATGTCTGTAATTTCAGCTTAAAAAATTAAAGAAGATAAAGAAATTATAATGTGTAGGGGCCATGCCAACTCATTTCATGTTTAACTAAACAGCTATCAATTTGCAAGAAATTTCAGGCAGGATTGACCTGGATCAGATTCAACTAAGTGACCTAGAAATAAACAGCTATGTATCTCATTACTGCTCCCTTATCCATTTTTTCATATGGCACTCCCTGGTTGAGCTTGAGCCAACAAAAGAAATTATATTTCCTTTGCTCCTGAAGACCATTACAGTATTTTGATCAATGACCAAAAAAATAAAGTCCAGATTTCACCATTATTTGTCAGAAGACACGCTTTTTAATCATGCATCCCATCCTAAAAAAAATATAAATCATGATCTACAGAGAAAGGCATTTTCTATGTACCCTACTGTTACAGAATTTATTATGTTTTGCTATAAGGAGAAAAACTTTCTGAAACCTCATATTCATTTCAGGAGTCATAGTGGTTTTCACACTTTAGCTCACTGCAGTATAAGCTGTAATGGATCAATAGATTTGTCATGCTCTTTGTTTACAAAACTCATTATTATGTTTCAGCAGCTCACATTTATCATGCAGGGACAGAAAGAAAAATCTAAACTGGAGTCCCAGTCCCTAAGCACAACTGCTACAAAAGAACTGTGTTTATAAAAAATGTCTCTGTTGTAACAAATGAGACAGCATTGGGGTGGAGATAAGAGATTTAAAATTTAGTCCAGATGAGATCAATACACATTGCATGAGTGGAAGGATACACAAGTTAAAGCACATCACAGGAGGAAAGGAGAAGTGGGGGGAAACCTGTACCAAAAGAAGAGAAAAAGAGGAGGGAAGACAGCTTAAAAGAGGAGGAGGAAAGGAGACAAAGACACTGAGAGAGACACTAGAAATGCTAGAAAGGTATCTTATTTGCAAGCATAAGACTTCATATTATATTTACTTTTGATTTTTTTGCTAAATCTATGGATTAAATTCTAACTCTGGTGATAAACCATCATTTATTTTGTTTACAGGAAAGCCTATCTAGTACTGTAGAGCAAAGACCACCACCATGAAGCTAGCACACGCAGGACTCAATGGCTCCTCAGAGATGGTAGATTGCACTAATGCAGAGGAACTCTCTCAACAAAGTTTAGGAGGCTTGCAGGTTAGGGAACACCTTCTCAGAAAATAAATACAAAGGTACAGGTATGGCAGTTCCTGACTTCTGGGAATTAAGTTTGTTTTCATCAGCCTTTCTTAATCTGGAACAAAAACTACTGGTAAGGAAGATAGAACAGAGATCTGTAAAGCCACACATGATGCGAGAAACGTAAATAGTTCCTCATCTCTTCCAGTACCAAAGCTAGATTCCATTAAGTGAAACTTCAGAAAGTGCATCCAAAACAATCTAAAGGAGGGAACAGTCACTGACTCTTCTGTTACACTGCAGAGTAGCACTATAAAGCAATTAATAACTTGCTATTTCCAAAAGAAAGCTTTAATATATTAATAAAAAGGACTTATTTTCAGATGTTAAAGAATATTTAGACAAGCACCACTTGATTTAGGTAAATGATTGTAACTTTCTCATATTTTAACTATTTATTAGGAATTACAGAACTTTGCAGGTTGTAAAGGAACTTTACTCATTTAATCCAATCTCCTGCTCATAGTGGGTTTAGTAGAAGAATTGCACAAAACGACTTGCAGTCACATTTTGAATAGACCCAAGGATGAAGCATCCTACTCTCATGGAAAGGCAAAAAAAGAAATAAATATCCAATGTCCCTGGTTGTATCCACTGCCTTTTGTCTTTTGAACACAAGCCTCTAGGAGTCTGGCTTTTTCTTCATGATAGATATCTAACACTGAAAAACAAAAGGCATCTTTCACAGGTCCCAGTGTATGGTGGCAACTTGAAATGAAGTATGAAGTTTAAGTTGATCAGTAAACACAGGAGAAAAACAGCTCCCCTTAGACTGACTAGGACAGAAATCTTCAGCTGGTTTTTGAATCCACACACCCCCCTCCTTTTTTGTTTTTTTTTTGCGACCCAAACCTCTTATTGAAATCTCTTTAGAAGGGAACATACAGTACTTGAAGCCTTGAGACCTCATTTAAAATCTAATTCAAACAACCCAGATGAAACAGCTATGAAAATTATTTATAGGAAATTAATCCATGCACATCATATTGCCTGTCGGATAGAAAGCTCACTTGTTTACAACTTCATGAGTGCCCTACTTCATATTTCACTGAAGACAACACTCCAAATATAAGCATGTGTAAATCTGTCAGGTTTTTTTTTTTCTTTACACCTGTCTTATTTACAGAAATCAATCATACATACACTCTCTTATGGCTTTTCTCCTTTATAAATAGTTAAGAGGCACCAGAAATTCACAGACCTTATATTATTTACTATTTATTAAGAGGTTGAAACACTAAATGGATGGGTTTCTCAGTGAATCTAGATTACATGCCTCAAAATACCACCCTTTCTTCCTGTCTGAAAAGACCTATGATCTTTAATACATCCTCTGACGTTCTCTCATCAGTATTGACAGGTGTCATTGCCAGGAGTTCTTTTCTGACCTGGCCAAGAAGTCAAAATATAAACATATTTCATTACTTCCTTTTGGCACTGCAGAACACCTGCCTGCTTTTTACCCCTTGATTTTTTTCATTCTTCTTAGTGCAGAATTGCACATAATAAGCATCCATCTCCCTCAGACACTTGGAGATCTTAGTGAGAATACTCTATTTATCTTAAGTTTTGTATTTCTTAGATTAATCTGGTTTGTGAGAGCAAATTTTCTTTTGGGTGACGCAGCATCCCCATGAACTCAAACATTTTCAGATCAACATGATGATTGCTTACTTGCTTATATTTCAGGTTTGCTCCCCTACAAGGTTGACGACCTTTTTTTCTTGTTTTCCAATTATGTGAGATTTTTCTGGAATTTATAGTTGTGATTACAGCTGCAACTCAAGGACAGGCTATACTGTTCTTTTCTCCAAGGCTCAAAAAAACCTGTCAGTATGAATGGACCTTAGAAGCAAACCTATTATGAGCTTCCTTTCACGTCCTTTCCATAAACTTTTGCTAATGACATAAAAAAACCCTGCCTTTCCAGCTCAGTTTGATTTCTTTTGTTTCATTTCTCCTTCTCCCAAAATTGTGGTTAATGCACAGTTTGTATGTGTATCCTGACAAACACAGTGCAAAGTGAAGCAGTGTGACTGACAGCAAATACTCTAGGCTGCTGAGGGCAACAGAGCACAAGGACTAAGATGAAGTTGTTTAAGTTACTACTTCCCACAGAAAGAGAGGAGGGATGACAGTAAGTCACCAAGTACAAGCCTTACAGTGAGCCATCAATCTTATGCTTGTACTAGTATTTCATAGTAAGAGAAGCTAAAACTGCATCCAAGGGTCAGAGCAGTATTTCACACATCCACAGCGAAAAAGGGTATGTGGTTTTCTAGTAGCTTGAAAACATGCATAGCTCCTTTTAACAGGGTAAACAGGTTTATGGAAAGCTTACTGCTGTTTTGTTAATCAGCTTTGTAAGGCTTTGTATTTCCAACATCCATACTCAAAGCCAACAGAAAGTGACAGAATTCACTAGATCCTTATATTCTAGAGATTCTCTCAGAAAAGTGATCAGCTGTGAGACTAATGAGGCCTTTTATCCAACAGAACCTCAGGCTCAAGTTTTGAACTTGCTGTTTTCCTGCTGCAAAGGGAGAAAAATCTCTGCCAACACCACCAAACCTCATCTGCTTGACTGCAACACAAGCATATTGAAAGCCCCATATTAAAAGCTTCCACTGACTGCCCAAACCGCATGCTTAGTTACAGCATAGTCTATTAAAGGGAAACACAGAGCAGGCAGGGAGAATAACATCACGAGCACAAACAGATTTGAACCCCTGTGTGAGAATATGACAGAACCTGTGGTTCAGAGCAGACCAGGACAAGTTGTCTCTTCAAACAACTGTCATTAGATGAGAAGTTGAATACCAAAATGTACTGGGATTTATATTCTTTTAAAAATGAGGATTTTTAAACTCAATGCAGAATGCCACAGCTGTAGTCCTCTGTCCCTCTCCATTTCTAGCTGTGATCATTGAGTGCCTTCCAGCTTTAGGGCTTGGATGCATGCCCCAGAGGCACTCTCATCCTGTGCTTGGGCAATATCCCACTGCATAATAATTCTCCCTCCTGTACCTTTATTTCCACAGAAAGCGAGCCAGGAGGAAACTGCACCATGGTCCAACAGATCTGCACTGTGCACACAGAGGACTGTAACCAAGGGTATCCTATAAAGTACACACAAGCTTTAGGCTAACCATCTTTGATCAAAACTGTCTTCTACCTTTGTTGTGCAAAAGCCGAATCCTGCAGATCTCCTGCTGAGCCTGCTTGTTAGGTTATGGTAACCCCTGTGCCAAAAGCACTCATCAACTGGATTCAAGTGATTGCAATTTTCCCCTTTGGGTGCTCTAGCTAATACAATGGAGACTGATTGAATACTCCTATGCAGTTAGCCATAACAGTAAAAAGAAAAGCATAAACAAAAGCCAAGGCTTTAACCCTCAAAAGACAGGAAAAGAATATCTCAGTCAATTAATAAAAAGACATTTTAATAAGAACAGGGACTAACACCCAGAAATCTCTTCTCCCAGAAGTGTGTGTAATGCAGTCTTCCTTTAACTTTTTCCCTCTCTCTCAAACAATGTCATGTTCCCAGAAGAGCTTTCAAAGGAAAAACATATTCTATCCTCTTCCATGCCATCAGATATGCTGCTCTCCTGAAAGCAATAGAAATGGGGTTCAACTTCATCACAGAAAGATTTGTTATCCTGGTCTTTTGACTCCCAGGAGATGTTTCAACTCTTATGGTATTCTGTAAGAAATTTATATGGGCATCACCATTTCTTTCTTTAAAGGAGGGCTGCCTTTGGAGGCTTACTTGGACTCTGGATCCTATGGAGATAGAGACATATGAAGAGTCCATGCACACTCAAAGCAAGCAGGCAGTCTGCCCATGAATACACAGCTGTTCTGCACCTCTACAAGTCTAAAATAATGTCAGTGCACACACTTGCTATGCAGAGTCAAAGGACTCAGGACATGGGCCTGTGCTCTTAAAAGAATGAGTGCTACCCTTCTCTAGCCCTGAATCCATCACATGTAGCTGAAACAGTTTCACACAAACCCCAAGTCTAACGTTTTCTGCCACACTTCACATACCATATTTCACAATTCAGGCTCTACATACACTGTTGTAGAAGACCTTAGCTGAACTAAGACTAAAGGATACATCAAAGAAATACATTTGAGGTAAGCCAAGAAACAGAGTCACAAGTACATTCATTTAAAGATATTCAAGACATCTCAAATGGAAAAATACATGTCTAGGTAGATAGCAAAAGATGTTTTGATTGTTTGATTCAAAAACTGGCCACTGAAATCATCGTAATAAAAAAAGGTGAAGCAAGAGGAAGTAAAGCAGAAATGCTGAAGAAACAGCACAAAAAAGAGCCAGTCATAACAAAAGGAAACAGATTTTAGAGACAAATGAAAAATGCAAAGCAAGAAATATCTCCAAGTCAACAACAAAATGAGGAGGTAACTCAGGGTAAGACAGAATGAGTTTTGCAGAGGGAAAATAAAGTTAGCTTTGAATAATGCCTTTGATGAGCAGAGGTAAGTACCTGGCAACACAATTTAGTCTGGAAACTGAAAAAGATAGGTCAACAAATTGGCTTTCCACAAAATACATATTTCATATAAATAAGAACAGGCTTTCTGGTTACACAGCAACCTTTGCTGTCATTTAATCATATTGTCTCATTCTGTGTGGGTACCTTCAATTGTGATACATACACACTTCAGTCTTCAAAATCCTGTATAAGAAAACAAAGTCTTCAAAGGTAAAAGCTAACAAATGTCTAAGAAATACCTCAGAACTTAGATTCCCTATATCTGTAGTCTACCTATTTATTAAGAGCAAAGTGGACTATTTGACACATAACACTGTATATATACTTTTATTTCATGTATTACTGCAAATGGACAAATTGTAACATCAGCTTTGATTAAGACTTCAGACACTATGACAGCCCTTCAAAATAAACACTCCGACTGTACTCTAAATCCATCATATATCTTTTTTCCCCCAAAGTATTTTCATCATTTTTAATACACTTGAGGGCTCATATTTTTTATTTTCCAGATAAGCAGATGGCATTTGAATTGACAGAATAGAAACATTTTCTACACTGTCACACACACAAAGTCTTTGAAAGAGCTGATCATTGTCCTTGAGTTACCAGAACTAAAAGTTATCCTTCAGGTCCTTAACAGTTTGTTCTGGGTTCAGCTGTAGCAGTCATTTTTCTCCTTCTTATTAGCTGGTGCAGTACTGTGTTTTCAACTTTAGCCTGAGAACAATGCTGACACAGTCATAAAGGAGTAGCTCAGTGGTTTTGAACTTCAGCTGGGCTGGGAACAAACTTTTTTTGGGGAGGGAGGAAAGGAAGGCGATAAAAAGATTAAGCAAAGTCAGAACACTTTGATATAACACTAAGGTGATTACAGTCATTTATGCATAAAAACTGAGAAGCTGAATACCACAGCCTTATTGACTTCAATGACATCTGTCCCTGACTCATGCTCACCAGCTGTGGGTTCTGCTGTCAGATACAGATTTACAGCTTCATGGACAAACATATCTTGGGTTAACGGATAGTTGCCTGAAAAAAGGAGAATCCTCAATATTTTAAATCATCCACTTCCCTGGTTTTAACTTGGATTTTTATAAAAGAAGAAAATTGAAAGATATGCACAAGTCTGAGCACAGATTACTAACAGGGGACAGGCTATTCCTTTAGTATCAGGAGTAAAGTACATTCCTGATCAGCTCTTAGAGGTCACTAGACACATGTTCATGTCTTGATCATCACACAGCCTGTACTTTTCTTGTACAAACTGATACTTATGAGGCAAAGAAAATTGTTTAAGAGGGAATTCTGACCAGATAAATGAGAGGGAAAACACTACTTGGCAGTCCTGTCCTCCCCTTTCAACTGCAGACCAACACCATTCTTCAAGAGAAATTAAGACAGAGCAGAAACAATGGACAGAACAATATACACTACAGCCTAATAGGTAACAGAAAGCAATTGTGCTTGGGAGAAAGAATGATTTCAAAATAGATTTGTGAAACAAGCCGCATACAAGAAGCAAAGCTGTGAGCAGTAAGCAGAAAGAACAAGGCACCTGGTGATTAACAAATACTTCTGTGAAAAGGAAAGTTGGTGAAAAGTCTGTTTGTAGTAACAAGACTACATTTCAGTCCTGAAATCCTGTAACTTTTGCTCAGTGCCTCTACTCAGAAATGCAACTTATTTTAGCTTGTGTCACAGTCAAGAAAGTAATTTCCATTGCAGAATATTATTAGAAAACATACTGATACCAGAACATATTATGTGATCTGGATTCAAAATGGTGACTGCTTAAACAAGTGATATAAAAGCGGAAGTAACCCAGGTATGGATATATGGATATGGACTATAATATTTTCAAGATGTAGAACTTAATCTTCAATTAATTACTTATTAGGAATCCTTCACTTCCAGGATAAGGCTTATTTACAGGCACATATTGCAAAGGTTATCCAACTCCCCCACGCAATTGTGAATGAACTGGGAAATGGCTATTTTAGTACTAAATGTCAGATCTGCACAGTTTTGAATAAGCACAAGCTGATCAATGGGACAGCTGCTGCAGTATTTTTGGCTTTGCTCTTTCAAGGCTGACGAGTTACTGGTATAGTTTCAGCACAGTGTTTTGTTCAAGGATAGTTATAAGTCCTTCTCTCTTGGTGATCTCAACTAAACTTTAATTTTGCACTCAGTGCTGTTAATATGAAGTGTAATCTGGGCTGAAGGAGTCCAGTTATCACAAAGCGATTTAAACTGCTGCAACTCCCCTCATTTCAGGGAAACACCCCCTGGTTTCCAGCTGAAAAAGGCCCTATATTTATAGGCAGCTGACTGTCAGAAAGGGAGCCAAATATCACAGACTCTTTCCAATTAAAAAGCAAATGAATCTTCCCAAAGAAGTCAAATAAGCCTAAATCACAAGCCAGAGATCTATTTAGATCATCCTTACCTAACGAGACAGAAGACATTCACAGGAGTTAAGAGTGTGGGCAAACAGCAGCCGGAATTGCATATGAAAAGGTGCAAAGCTTTCAAAGGCTAGGGACCTTATCACAGAATGGGATTTTTGGTTTGGGCTTTTTTTTTCAGTAGAGGAGTCAGACCTTATAACCACATGGAAATGCCTGAGCTTGTACAGGTGGGGTGCTCTTGCTGTCTGATTTCCAAAGCCCTGTGAGGTGTCTACGCTCCAACATTGATACTTGGGAATCCACAGCATCAGGCTCAAGGGACTGCAGATTCATAGGTTACCTCCTCAGAGATAAGCAGGAAGTAATGTACATCACACAAATGTGCTTTGCATAGAAGTTCTGAAAAGCTACTTTTACCTTAAGGGAGACAGTAACTAGTGAAGCAGAAGTTAAACAGACCTCTGACCATTCTGCCTGTCTCTTTTCCACACACTCTAGAGACACTTCACCAGATGAAGGTTACCTGCAGCCTCTCCATCAGCTCTGCTGTTCTTTCTGCTGTTCTCTTCCTGCTGTTTCAGACCATAGCCTTACTAATGGAGGAGGCTCTTTTATAACCTTGTCATGATTGCCTAATCAGCTTCATCAGGTGACCAAGGCCTTCTCATCAAGTGATAGATTTCTGTGTTTCTAGCAGTTAGACCTTGACTGACTGCTGTGCCCTAGCCAACAGCTGTTGTTGTTCAAGGATGCTCTGCTTATTTATCTAAGCTGGATGATGTACAGTGTCATCCTATCTATTCTGTCAGCATTTTAATGTCTGTGAGTACTTGGTGTGATGCACATTTGGATGTTGCTTGCTGCATATCCATTCAGGCATGAAGCTTGCTTATTATACCTTATTGATCTCATTTTGCAGACAAACCTGTCAAGAAACTATAATTAACTGGCACCAGTGTTTCTGGTTCTGGGAGAACTTAAACCCCAATTTATGCAGGTGAAAACTGCTACACAGACATGAAGGCCTGGTCAGTCCATCTCAGACTGTCACTGAACTGTGAAATACAGAGAGTTGTAACAGGGATCATTTGCTGTATGCTGCTGTTTTCCAACTAACTTTTCCTTCTGTCCCCTCTCCCAGATGGGTTATGCTACCCCACTTCCTCAAAAATGGTATATTGTGTTTTGGAAACTACCTATCGCTTTATATTGCCAGGTTGGATGGAGCTTTGAGCAACCTGGTCTAGTGGAAGGTGTCCCTTCCCATGGCAAGGGGGTTGCAACTAGGTGGTCTTTAAGGTCTTAAATATGCTCTTAAACTATTCCATGATTCTATGATTTGAGATATGATACTCTACTGCTAACAGCACTGGTCTACTCATCCAAAAAGCACTAGCTTTCTCACTGTCCATGCAATTTTTATCTCATCCATTCTTATTTTATGTATCAGAGGAAAAAAAGAAGACTTTTCTGCACTGTGGTAACAACAAGAAGATTAAATGAATCTGGTTTTATACCTAATCTGCTGGAAACCAGTTTCTCTAGCATCATAAAAGGTGTGCCAAATCTACCTACTTATTTGCTACAACACTAAATGTTTGAGTATCATATGTGGATTACAGCCAATTTCCACTCCAAATTGAAATTGTAATGTTTAAGATAAAGTAATAAACAGACCCTTATTTCACTTCCTGAGTCACTATAGTACAGCTGTTTGACTGGGCACACTGTAAATGTCACACAGGTCTTTCCATTTTAAAGAGAATGAGAAATTATGCTAATTGCTTTTTTATGATAACTTGTTGTAGACCAGTTTACATAGCTGAAGCTTTTTTATGATAACTTGTTATAAAAGAACAGTTTACACAGCTCAAGGTCTGGTAGTGCTTGACTGCAAGGCATAGCACTTTCACTCCCTTTCTATGTGCTAGGTACTTGATTCCTTCATCTGCACATACAATTACATTCTATAATTGCCTGTGAGATTCACTAGTGGGAATATTACTCTGTAGAAAACAATATCAGGTAGCAGGAGCCTTTCATTTTTAATCTATCTCTTTACCTGTGGGTTGGTTTTGTAGGGGTTTTGGTCAAAACCACAAAATAGATAGAAAATTATCAGAAACATCAGTAAGTTTTCCTTGTAAAACAACAGTTTAGAACATTAACAGGCTCTGATGCTGATATTGGAAACTTCTCATGCATCTCCTCCTGTGTATCTCACAACAGAAGTTAAGAATAGCCTCGGGTCTGCCTTGCCCTTGCCAGTGAGAGCAGTTTTCCCTATTCTGCTGAGTGGGAATGAACACACACTGTGCTCCAAAAGACTTGCTTTCAAGTATTCTTGCAGCCAAAACCAACCCATACAGCGACTTTTCCCTTCTGCAGGTGGGGAGCACATTGGTATCAATGACCAGAGTGCAGCTAATCCCACTTGCCCCCACCCTTCCCACACTAGGCTTGAAACATCCATTTCGCAGAGTCTGACATCACAGTGTTTTCAAGGAAGGGTGAACAAGGAGGGCTACACGTGCCTAAGACTGGTGTCATGTGAGTGCAGAAAATAATGACAGGCACTTGTTCATCTCCCAGGACATGGGTACCTCTGTTAGAGAGTTTTCCATGGAAAAGTTTCTTATTCTTTCTCCTTATTCTGTCCTGAAAGTTGCCCCATGCATTTGCTGTGCAAAAAGGATGATTAATGCATAGTTTTGTTTCCACGGACATTGGGTTTTTTGCTATTCAGCTCACAAACCTGAGCAATTTCCCATCCTTACTCTCCTATGAAACACAGCTGACAGATTGGCTCTGGTTCTTCTATAAAGGGAATGCATGACAAGGGATTTATAAAAATAATCTTCCTACCAAAAGAAAACCCAAACAAACAAAAAATTCCACAACACTTCTTCATAACAAAACCATACTTAAGTATGTATTTCAGAATGAAGAAAGAGGATAGTGGTGGCTATCAGGATGTGAACATACGCAGACTTTACAGGATGACAGTTTGCTTAACTGCTTAACTACTTAACTGGAAATTAAAATTAGAACTATTGAAGCCTCGTAGCTGTAGTGAATTCACAGAGAAAAAAAAAAGAAAGTAAAAAACCAAAATCTAAGGCAAATGGGGCTAAAGAGGATAAAAAACATTTATGTTTAAGAGAATGAAAAGAAATTCAGCCAATGCTAATGGCTATAGCAAATAGAATTTATACAACTGTTAGCTAAACGAAATGTAGACTAAGTGGGTAACTGTACAAATTTCAGACTGATATCACTCAATTTTGACCAAAATAAATGGAATGGTTTCAGCCAGACCAGCTAAATACATCAAAGGAAAGTAACATTTGAAGATCTTCAGCAGCTTATGGGGCAGTGGGGGGAGGGGAGGGAAGTTATGGTCAAACTAATTTGATTGATTCTGAAATCAAGTTTGTTAACAAAGAGAACAGAGAATGCTGTACAGTGCTGTAGGTTACTTGTCATCCTGACACCAATAAAGAGGAACACTCCAGTGAAAAGACATCTATTCAGGGATAAGGTCTAGATGCCATACTTCTAGGAAAAGCATTGCTACTTCAAAATTAATATCTAGGTAAAGGTTTTGGAAACACAGTGTTTCATACAGATGCACACGCAAATGAACATGAACTGCCTCTCTTGACTTGCTCAGTCAATAACCACATTTGCAGACATTGCCACAGTCACCCAAGCTTGTAACTCAAATTCTACACCCACTGCTGTCTCCAGTGGCATTTGGGTTGCACCTAAATCCTTGGCCAAAAAGTTAGTGTTGTCTTCAGCTGTGCAATGCTGAGTAAAAACCCCAAGTGACTATAAGCTCTGCCTGCTACCTGACTACTGTGTCCATTTGAAGAAGGGTATTAACAAACAGGTAGAATGAAAGCAAGGGCAAGAAGAAAATCACGAAATAGGTTTTAAAACATCCCTGATAACAAGACTCAGAAAACTAATTTTCTCATCATAGAAATTACTTCATCTAAGCCTAAGTACCTTAAGAAATTTGACAGAGCTCATCAATCTGCTTGATATTGATAGGGCTTTGAGCTAAAGTTGAAGTTAGATCAATTGAGACTAAATTAGATGTAGAAATAAGTGTAAAAAACCCCTGAAAAAAATTGCCAAAACTTTTTTTGGAACTTCTACTACAAACATTTTAAAGTAAGATATTTGGTTGGGTTTTTGTTGGGTTTTTGTTTGTTGTTTTTTTTTACATAAAGATATTAAACCAGGAACTCATGCAGGAAAACCAACAATTTGTACTAAAGAGATTATCAAGGTTATCAAACCAGCCCTTTTGGCTTTGGAAGTCACTCATCTGAATTTGTGCAAAACCTTACATTTACAGCTTTCATATGAAAAGTTGTTTTAAATAAGATCTTGAGTAATGTTCTGTCCCTTTGTGTTTCTTTTCAGACTTTTGCCATGTCTTTTCCTGGACTCTTTGGTTTCATTCCACTGACTCTGCCTGGACCATTTTTTTATTTCTCTTTTACTAAGGAAGCTGATCTTCTCTTTCTTCACCTCTTTCTTTTCTTCAGTTTTAGTTTTCCCTAAGTGTTTGCTCCTTCCAATCCCTCCTCTGCCTTTCCTTCACATTTTCAATCTTCCTCTTCTGTCTCTTTTTTGTCCCTTTCCAATCAAATTATTTAATGTGATCACATATGGAACAAGTGTGTCAGGGAACATAAAAATAAGTTAATAGTAACTGCCAAATAATAAACAAAATTTATCTGTTAGCCTAAGCCAAAGAGGCTAAATAAATAAATAAATAAATAAGGGTCACAATATCGACACTTTGCAAAGCATATAGAGATCATTTATGAGCATGCTGAAATGCTGTATCTCAGCTAATTGCTTTTCATTCTAACTTTGATAGCTTCACTTATGGTAAATTTTCTAAGACATAAAGGCAGATATGTTGAAACCACTTTAAAGAGTCAAAAGAAAGCATACATATGCTTTTTCCATAAAGATCAAACCACAGCCAGGGGCAGTCTTACTGTTCTAGAAATTATGACAGGTGTATCTAAAAGGCATTATCTTCTTATGGACTCCTATTATCCTTTCTGAGATAACTTGATGCATTCAATTAAATTCCTGGTGTGAAGCCCCAAAGCCTTACAATCATTTATTCTCCCTCTGCTCCAGCAGGGTTTCAAGCCCTTCTGTTTCTTCCCTTCAGGACGTTATAGTCCAAGCTTGGTGAAACTAACTTTGTGTCTAGTCACTGGAACTAATCACTGGAGCAAAATGCTGCAATTTAGCTCCCAGGCAGAAAATTTTTGACATCTGATTGAGAACTTTACACAGAAGTCTGACACAGTTTACTTAATTCATGTGACCCCCACACTTTTCAGTGAATTCACTGAACAGTCTTATATTTTCCTTTGAATATATGGAATCTGGGTTAAATGGTCAAGCATTATAAAAGTTTTCATCCCAGGCAAGTTTCTCCTGAACATATCCACGTAACTGGGGTTTTTTTCACTTAGTTGTGAGTCCTGTATTTTTCATTTCTATGCCATGCTATTTCAGTGAATAAATCCATCCACCAAGGCTTATGTGTTTCCAGGATTCACCTTTTTCTTAAAGGCAGTAGATATTCATGTTAGATGTTAACTTTCAGACACTGCTATTCTATCAAAGGCAATTTATTTAAAATCATTTACAATGAAATGTACACATTACTGCTCCTGCAGAGCCAGAATGTGGCTTTTGAGCAGCTGGGAAGGAACCCAGCTGTTCAAAAGTTAAGTAACAGTTTACAAGTAAGACTTGGTTCTTTTTTTCTGTTCATTGCAGTGTTCAGTTCAAAAGTACATCAGTACCTAGAAGATACTATGGAATTTGCATGAGAATTTGAAACAAATGAAAAAAATCACAGATAATTACAGTGAGAATGTTCCAGGAAAATGTTGTCATAGCCCAGGAGCCTCACCAGGGGCTTATTTCTTCTTTCTTTTTCTTAAGAAATGCATTTATTTATTTGTATTATTATTAGCAGTTTTCTTCAAAAAGAGCAAATGAGAGGTGAGGAAGAGGCAATAGACAGAAGATTAAGCAGCTTAGATAACAGTTTGAAAAACAGGATTAGAGACCTCAGCAGCACAGTAGGAAGGTCATAAATCACTGAGTCCCATGCACACAGAGCAGCAGGTAAAAGTGAGTTAGGAGTGATGACAGACGGAGGTAATTTATTGATGTGGCAAGGAAGTTAAAATAAAATAAATAAAAGCTAATGGTGCTCATGGGTTTTGGCAGAGGAAAGCTTTGCCTGTTTTAGAGGCAGCTGAACCTGATGAAAGAAAAAACTTAATTCCCAGCATCTTTCAGCACCTTTTCAAGGGAAATGTAGCCTAAAACAGTAGATATTGAGAGTAGGATTTCCTCAACACTAGATTAGAAACAGCATCCATTATATTTTCATGGGACTGTAAACTCACAAACACATTCACTAAACTTCAGAATATAGCAAACAAATACAGAAAAATGTTTCATCTTTCCCCATATTTTAATTCTTTGGCATCTTTAAGAGCAACTACTGTCATATCTGTGATAATCCCATAGAAGGAATTGGATTTTCACAATGCCTAATGCCACACAAAATAGCTGTGGAAATCATACAATTTCCACTACAGAAATTAATCATACAATTGAGGAACAAATTTTCTGGTTTTATCCAAAGATCAGAACAAACAAAATGGGTGTATTCAGTTCTTTTATTATTATTATTTCAGTGCTTCACTTGAAGCATGAACATTTTAACTTGAAAATAAAAAAATACATTATTTCAATGAGATAGAAATTAAGATTCTGATTTTGTTACTATCCCAGAATAAATATTTCCATCATTTCGAAAGCTTTCCATGCATTTCTAAAATGAGAAATGCACTGGAATATCTGCTCTGAAAATACTGGGGTTTCAACTAATCTGAATTTTCCTGTGGGGTAGGGGTAGGGGAGAGAAAACAGCCTCAACATATTCTCACCATAAAAATATTGTCAGTTTCTTGCAAGTCCACCAACTCTGGGCCACAAGGCAGAATCAAAGAGTTTAGACTCCTCCTCCCTATATGAGAAAGCTTACTGATTAAAAGCATGATGAACTTGCTGAACATTCTCCTCTTAAGTGTCTCCAAACCACTGTGTTTTAGAAAGGTTAAAACATTAATGTTGAAAAGGAAACATGAAAACAGAGGGATACAAGACATTTTTGATATATCTAGAAATAAACAGATTTCTGTTTTGCTCTTTTTTTTAATTCCCAGGGCCAATTTAAATAAGTTCAAAAATGCTTTCTAAATAGTCAATCCCATCTCTCAAATTCTGAACTTGAAAAACTGAAATTCCATCTTGTTAAAGCCTCATGTAATAGGAATGGCTTCATGCCATGATTAACTAATGATGCTAAAATCATTTCAGGAAAAGGAAAGCATAATGGATACAAAGGTGAATACTTCCAGTTCTTAATCATGCTGAAGATGCTGCAGTCATTAAATTGCTTCTGATGCACACATCCAGAGACAGAAAAAATGTCAACAAAAAAGATATACGAGTTGCAGTGAAGCCTGTGGAATTGCTTACTGGCAGCAGTTATGAATCTTGCTCTGTTTTCAGATGCTGCTGTGCATTTTATTGTGCATAGCAAATCTGAGCAGAAGGTAACATTGTCACTGGTAAAACAGCTTGTTAAAATAAATTTGGAAGTGCTTAAAGTCAAAGAATGTGTGCACATTGTACCCAGAAGCTAGCCCAAGAGGCAGAGAAGTGAAAAACCTTTCTTTAGATGGCCTTTTTTTATATGGCTATAACTTCCGAGACAAGGCATTGCTGGTTCAGCAGCTATGAGGGCAATTTTAAAGTTCTGGAGGGTTTTGGTGGGGGAGAAGGATGGAGGAGGGTGTTTTGGTTTTGTTTCATTGGACACTACTTGCCTGAAGGGTTGCTACCCTCTTGGTTGCAAAAAATGAATCTCCTAATTTGGAAGATGGACAGAAAATAAACAGCAATGTTGCTTAGCCCTACAACCCTGGAGCAGCAAAGCCAGCTTCACGCACTTGGACAGCCGGATCACAGGGCATCTACTTCTTGTACCCTATTGAAGCTGCCAGTGCAGCCTTAAATATCCTGGAGAGGCAAATACTGGTCAGTACTTAAAATCTGCAACTTACGGTGTCAGTTCAAACTGTTGACTCTTATAAATAAACTGTCTTGAGAGGCAAGAGGCTTGTGCTAGTCACTGGAGAGAAGCAATTGCCCTATTCTTGTAGGTCTGACATCATACTGTATAGCATGTCTCACTCATCCAAGTACTGGCTAGGGCACAGAGTAGGGTGCAGGAGGTATCCTAGGATGTGCTGGGAAGCTTAAGGAGGTGCTCAGTGACCACTTGCAGAACTAGTAAAAGCTTTGGGTGTCTATGGTGCAGCATGTTGAGCACTTGGGGCACTCTGCTCTGCCTTAAGACAGTACAGTGTGGCAGAGGCTGTGTGCTTCACCTTACACTAAGAGATGGCCCCAGTGAGCATCCTCAAAGGACCCTGCAAAAACTGAAATGAGGCAAGAATGTAGATGATATGTTTTTAAACAGTATCACCCAGCTCAACAGCAAAATCAGAGTGCCACCAACATATGAGCTGGGAGCTGGAGGAAAATTTTCCCAGAAACTTTTTCTTTACACTGTCATCCCTTCAGTAAAGAGGGAATAGAGGCTGGATGACACTACTGACAGCAGGAGTGGAGGCACTTGTAGACAAAGATCCAGCATCTAGGAAGTATTTGGCCACTGTAGTGCCTCCTTTCTCTTTTCTCCCACTTCCTTTGATTTTTAGTCGTTGTTTGCTACAATGGAAAATCACCAAGAGCAAGATGGGAGAACAGCATTAGATGTACTGTCTGGAAGTCCTTTTAATAAAATGTCTGGTCTGGTCAGACAGTGGCCACAGGTCAGGTGTGTGCCATCTGGGCACAATTTCCAGATCAGATATCCATGTCATTTGTCTGAATAATTTTTAAATACAGCCCATTTTGAACAAAGTAAAATAATTAAGATGTTCCAGGCTGCTCTCAGAAAAAAAATACACTGCTCTGCACAGTGTATTTGGATGAAGTCAAATGCTTCTCATTGCGTTGTCCTCAGTGACTTTAGGGTTTCATTACTATTATGAAGCTTCAATTTTATTCTTATGCTTTGCTTTGCACCATTCTCTAGCTGGAAGACTCACAGTGAAAATAAGAGTTTCATTAAATGTTTGAAACAAGGACAGAAGGTATTTGTTGAATTTGCTTTTAATTGGGGAAAAAAAAAAAAAGAATATAATCTGTTCTTGTAAATGTCTGATTATCTTCATTTTCAAGATGTGAGTTTTCTTTAACATTTATTTCTTATTTTCAGTAGGTGCTACTATAGCGAAATCAGTACTCGGGCAGTACAGGCCATGTCAGCAGTTTAAAGTTATTTTAGCTATATACTAAGAAAGAATGAGTGTATGTAGCAATTCAGACTCCAGTGAGAACATGACTATCCTTGCAAGTCAACAAATTCTTATTTCAACTTAGGTTTTTTGCTCCTCTGCGAGCAGAAGAATATTAACATAAGAGAAGCAGGGTTTGTAAAAAGAGATGTTTTATTAGGTTTACTGATACAACTGAAAAGAAAATATTAGATTTTCAAGTATGCAAATCTTCAACAGCTAGTCTTCAATATTTAAAACAGAGGCAACACAGTTATTTTTTGCTTGAGTGCATTTTTACCTCAGATAGTCCTGATAAGCAGATTTTTGATCATTTAGATACAGGATTTACAGGGAAGACTTAGAGGACCAGGAGTCATTAGCCATTTCTTATGTGAGACTGATGCAAAATCAGAATTTAGAACTACATAAACACACGATGAGGTTCACCTCAAACCATTTGAGCTTTAGAATTTCAACACTTTCCCTCAAATACTGCAAAATGTCAACAGCAAACAGGCAGCACATGATTAGTTTAGCTCTCATGCACTGACTAAAGAATGTAGCTGGGCGAGAGCTGTTACACGTTATTTTAATGTAATTGCAGTTTTTCACTTCAGCTCTTCAGTGTGTCTGGATAAAAATAGCTGCTGAATATTCACGATGAAACATACACTGTCAAAACACTATCTAGCATTAATTAGATTCTTGTGGATAATGGATAAAATTTGAAATGTTATACCATATTCAGCTAAGCTCCACTTTCGGGACAAAATTACTTACAAAATAGTGCTTAGGGGCATTCTGTCCCTTGCAGTTTGCACAGAATTATTTTGTGGGGAGCTTTCACATTGAAACTCTTCAGTAAGTTTTTTCTGAACATCCTCTTATAATCAGTCAATAGTCTCTTAAAAATAATTACACATATCTGAGATATGGAACTCCTACTTCCCTGGTCTTTTTCTTTAGAACATCACCTAGACAACCCTACATTTGCGAGACACTGACATATGCATACGTTTGAGGCTATAACATTTCAAAATCTTCCCTGATATTTTTGTACTTTCTCCTCAAGTCTTTCAGCTTTTAAGATTTCCTCCAGTTTCCTTTGAAGTATATTTGAAAGGCACATACAGTACTTATTTACACAATAATATTGCATAATGATACTTGCATTGTATTGCACTCAGTGTCTACTACTGAAGTGACCCATGTACTTTCATTAGAGTTGCATAATGGTGGCCATTAGACTTCAAATAGATGAGTCTTGAAAGTCTGATGATGGGACACAGTTGATAAATGCTAACTGATCCTCTAACAAAGCAATTTTGTGAGATGGGAGGAAACCTTCTGGAAAATCAAAGACTCTTCAGTTGCAGTTTCCAGGAATATAATGAATTCTTGAGCACTTTAACACCTCAAGAGGTAATTGCACACCTTACTTTATAATGGACATTTTCAAAACCAGTGATGAGAATATTCACAGATGTTTTCTACACGTTGCATAATAAATAGATATGTTTCCAGTGATTAAGTGGTTTACTTTTATATTGTAAGTTGTTGACATCAAGGAAACAAGATTTTTGGTGCAAACTAAGAAAAGCACTTTTTTTAAAAAAAGACTTTTATTTCCTGTCATCATCTTGCTGAGAGAAGACCAGTTGCTATTCTATTTTGTAAGATTTGAAAGACACTTTACTGCTTTCCTCAGACAGGTTGTTTTGTATAAAGCCATCATGAATGTTACCTAGGGATGTCTAATCTGCCCAGTAATCAGTATTTCTGGCTCTTTTCTTCTTCAACAGAAAGGAAAAAAAAAACAAACCAAAACCAAAACAACTCAGTTGTCTTAGGTTCAGAACCTAGTGAGTATATGAAACACTATAAAATACCCTCATCAACCGCTCCAGCTTCTAGGATTATCGTTACAGGTCTGGCCAAAACTCAGAAACAGGAAAACAATGCATTAAAATGGCATGGTGTGACATCTAACACTATGTTCTTAGGCCTGTGCACTCTGTTAGGCAATTTACAGCCTTCCTGATGGACAGTTAATTACACTTCTTAGGAAACTGAGCCCACAATGAACCACACTTGATCTTCAGCACTGACTAAGATTTCAGAGCGTGCTGGCAATAAAACCTGCTGTCAGTGAAGTCAGTGGCATTGCAGAGGACATCCAGTAGTATTGGGAGGTTCTCTCTCCTACACATGTCCCTGGGAATCTGTGAGCACTTTCCCTGTACAACCACCTTAGTCCAAGGAACTTGCAGGGTAGGTTCTTCACTTTATGCAGCCCTTATTGGAGACACTTGGGATGCTTACAGAGCTGCACAGCAGCTAAACTACAGCTTCTTACCACAACAGTGATAAACAAGAGTGGTTATATCTTCTCCACCCATGGACACTGAATGATTTTTAATTTGGTCCAAGTTATTGCTTTGTGTAAAACTACCAGAGGGGAAAGTAATAAGTGATATACTGTTAACTGCCATATGGATCTAACTAAAGCTCTGTCCTTGAACAGTTTTCCAGCTAGTTAACATTCTTTCATAATTGTTAGATGAGCATCTGTTATTAATAAATTAACTCCCATATGAAGGACACAGCAAAAGCTATTACTTAAATCGTAACTTTTTTTCTCTTCAGTTCTGTAAAATTCAGATTGATGCTCCCAAAATGGGAAAATGCTTTATGGGTTCCACAATAAAACACATTATCGTCACAAATATTTGGTTGATTAAGAAATCAGAGTGAACAACTTATAATGACCAATGACCTAGTTTGCATCAAAGGTCAATATTTCTATAAGCAGCTTAGAATCAGAGAAGTCTATATTGCAAAGTAAATATTATCTAGGAAGCATGCATCCTAAATTTATATATAGTCATTTTCCCTTCGCTTATTTTAATTAGTGTGTTCAAAGTTGTTCTCCAGCAACCTAGTAAATTTCCTCAGAAACTAATGTATACCAAGATGCCTTTAGTGCTCCTCTTGGTTATTTGCTTTAGCTGCTGACTATTGTCATAGTCAAAAATGTGTTTTCTCATTTCTACTCTTGAGTTATTCAGGTTTCAGACTTCAGCCATGAGTTCACAGCATGCCTTTGTAGGACATAGTGGCCTTTCAGGTTTAGTGAAAATATTCACACACTCCAAGGAATCCCAATTCACTGCCCTTAGCAGACTGAGAGCTCTCAACTGTGAGAAGCATTTCCCCTGGCTCTCAGAACCACACTGCCAGTTTTGCCGTCCTTACAAACATTCCTAGTCCTTTTATGGTGACAACACTAGGGTTGTAGTTAGTATTCCAGTCTCAGCATTGCTCTATGTTGACATAAAAATCACCTCACTGCTCACCTATTTAGACATTCTAGGATCACATTAACATTTTTATTACAGACTGCACTGGCTGGTCATATTAAGTTTCTAGCATTTCCAAGGCCTAAGTATTTTTTAGAGGCAGGATCTTCTATGTCTGTGTCTCTAAAATCAGATTATGACCTGGTTTTTTTAAGGCAACCCTCTAGATGAAAGAGGGGGTGGATAAGAGAGGGAATTTTTAGGTATTGGAGAGGGTCTTGAAATATTATTACACTGAGATCATAGAATCATAGAATTAACTAGGTTGGAAAAGACCTTTAAGGTCATCAAGTCCAACTGTTACCCCAGGGCTGCCAAGTCCATCACTAAACCTTGTCACTAAGGGCCTCATCTACATGGTTTTTGAACATTCCAAGGGATGGCAATTCCACCACTTCCTTGGTAAGCCTGCTGCAATACCTGACCAGAGATACAATATCATACCTCTTACAACATAATCTAGAAAAGTTTATAGCAACACTTTTCGTCAGTTCCTCTTAAATCTTTCTGCATCCTTTTTGTCCCTACATGTGTAATATATATAATTTGACAGTCAGCATTTCCATTTACTATTGGCAATTAAAATACCTGTTCTGTACTGCTGTCAAATAAATGGCCATTTCAATCACTCTGATTAGTCACATTCCTTTCATTCTTTTTTGCTTTGAAAGGTCTTTCATCTGTTTACATGTTTAGGAATTGCTAAAAGGAAAGTTTTAAAAGTGATTTCTGTATGCTACACTACAGAGTGATATTGCAGATAAAGACAATAAACAACAGAATAAACTTGTGCCTGTAAACAGGACTAATGAACTGTTGCTGAATTTGCCTGTGCCTATATGGCTTACATTGATTTTCTGTTAACTTTTCAGATAAACATTTGTTAGCAAAATCACTGACTTCCCAAATACTGACTATGAAGGAAATATTACAGAATATTAACTGAAAACAAGATCTGAGATGTTAACATGTTAGGTTTGTCTCTGAACAAGCCAAGTGATAAAAATATATTTTCTGACCCTAATTAATAACACAGTCACTTAATCAGCACAGCTTAGATGATAAACATCAAAATATCAAAAGAGATTCTTTGGGAATAACCTGGCAAAAATTTAGAAAATAAATTTGACTGAATCATTTTTTTCAATAGACTGCAGCGAAGGTGTTGAATTTGGGGAGTAACTTACCTAACTAGAGTTCTTAAAATGTTTTTGCTTTCAGATCTATCAAAATAAGTGTTAATTTAGTTATGCATCTCAGCTTGAGAGGCATTATTTTAGTTCTGTGGTTCTACTATTGTATGCACCAGTGGTTTAATCAAGCTCTACATATAGAGAACAGCTGTGATGATCCTACATTTACATACTGCCTCTTGGTCCAAGAGAACCCTGTGATTTACATGCTATGTTCTACAGCTCTCCTGTGAGCACTGCTTCCATTGAAGTCCATAAACAAAACAGTCAATGAATCAGACTCCAAACTGTTCCAAGCTCTCTTCATCAGAGAAGTACCTCAAGCACTACCTAGCCACCTATACAACTTACTGGTAGTATACAATTGATATAACCATGCAAGTCAAAGGACAAGAAATTAGCCATGCAAACAAGAACTCTGAAATTTGGAGTGGACACTGGAAATGGCACTCTCTTCTTTCCTGTAAAAAAGTCCCATGGCTTCTGTAACCACAAGTGGTTATGAACTTCCTTTTAACAGCCATTCTGAGAGCACAAATCTCCTCTCTAACAAGCAAATCCATTTGGCATTAATAGAGATTCATACAGTGTTATTTTCCAAAGAAGAAAATTTTGAAATCATAAAACTTGCAATCTTAATAAAACCAGGAATGCCATGCTTTGGAAAGAACATTTCACTCATATGACAGGCTCTCTAGACATATGTTTGAGCCTTGATCATTTTCTTTAAAGAAAATTATAGAGCTGCTGAGAGAGAAATGGCTTAGCTGTAGTCCTTTCAGGGACAGAATTGCAGAAAACATCAAAGATGTTAGTCTGAATCCTAGTGTGTTCTTCAGCAATAGGATATTTCATCACCACTAGGAATTTTTGCTAAATTTTATTATATGAACTGACCTTCTCCTGGGTATGTTCATTTTTAAGGATTTAAGACAAGACAACTTATAGTGCCAGAAACTGAGTGCTTGCTGAAAGTTCATATGAAAGTAAATAGAGCAATTACAGCCACTTGTGATTCAAAGCCCCTCTGCTCCTTCTTTTGGGCACGTATGCGTAAATGATGATGCAGAATTACTCCTTATAATTATTTCCTAACCCAAGTGATATATTCAGATTTTCATATTGATTAAATTCATATAACAAACCTTAGTGATTCTACTAAGGCTGAAGACTTGAAGATAAAACATGTCACAAAACATGAGAGTTCATTCGTCTTCCCAGTAATGTAAACTGTGATTAGTTTGCATATGCAATTTCCTTCTGCCTGCAGCAGTCCCTGTATTACACGCAGAAGAAAGATGCCTAGAAACTGGGTTTACACATGCAAACTGTATCAGGGTGCTCTCTACATCTGATGCCTGCTAATTCCACTTCTCCTCCACCAGCCTTAAGCACAGACTCACTGTTGGACAGGTTAATCAACTGCATCACTACGATTTCTCCTTTCATCATGCTGAAGGAACCCATACCACTCACACAGACAAGCCAAAAGTCTATGAAAAAATCCACAGTTAAGAACCTCACATTCTTTTCCACTTTCAGGATATAAGAGGTTTCATATCATTTATCCAAGAGCTTTAACAGAGACCTGAGCTACCCCCATGTCCATCTTCCAGACCACAGCCCTGTGATCAGTGTTTCAGTAAATCACTGCCTGCCCTTTTCCAGCCTTCAGCTCTCACAGCTCCCTGCCTCCTGAATAAGCTCCACTATAAGGGATGCCTTAACATCCACCACTTGGAGAAGCAGTGAAGTAGACACAGATACAACTGAAAGATGAACCTACACTTTGATAGTGTAGCATCCATTCAGTGAATCATCTACAGACAGCTATGCTGTTCTTCCCTGTATCCTCTTAATTTCTTCATTTTCTCTCCCCTGCTCATTCTGATTTTTTTTCACCTGTTTGCAATGTTACCAGGAAGCTCTTTCTTATATCATCTTGTCAAGTCCTCATTCCGCTCTCTACAGTCTATTGCTCAGCCTTTCCTGGGCACAGGAGGACACCATCAAGTCCATGTCAGACTTTCACAGGCAAAATACTTGAAAGTAGCCATCATGATAAAGGAAGTTCATCTCCCTCTCACAGTAGTAAAAAAACACCCCAAGGTACCTGATATAAATATAAAACCATTTGTTCTTCCATAGGTTTCAGAAATAGGTTTTGGTGGCTATGTTGAACTTTGCTATGTTGAAAACCACAGCCCGTCTGGAATAGCAGCCTCCAGACTGGCTGCAAGCAGTCACCACTGCCTCTTTTGGCAACATCTTTCCTGTGGCACCAAAATGCCTTACAACAGGTTTTGACTAATTCATTGCTTGCACAGGGTACTTGGGCACCTCAGTATCCCATGGCAACTCATACAGCATGATTCACACAGAAAAATGTGATGTACAGACAAGCCCCAAACAATGGGGGCCTATGGAATGGGTCGCAGGGAACTGACTGGCAGGGCCGCAGTGATGTAAGTTCCTTCCTCTCAGAAGGTTTTATATGGCAAGACATCACATCCTCCAGGGATGGCACCATAACTCACGTGGGGTGCCAGTGATTTCAAGCTCTGGGGAGGCTAGGGTGCATCCAGCCAGCTGAGAGAATAACATAATACAGATAAGAAATAGCTCTCCAGAAATAAAAGCCATCTGACTACAACTGCAGCACTAACATATGAAGCTTAAAGTTTACCATACAGCCTAGACAGCATGTATCCTTGCTCATCTTGCCCTCCTTATTCTAAAAATCATACTGGACCCATTACAAATCCAGGCTTTCTTTCTCAAGATTCTTGTCTCAAAAAGCTGGGCATTAATAGTGTAGCGTGCACTGGTACGCTAATAAATAAATGTATATCCAAGAGGAAAAATGAAAGAGTTCAAATTAGTTTTGAATATCCAAACAGGAAAGAGTTCGGCCAATTATACAGAGCATCAAAGAAAGAAAAATCTAATTAAAAAAAAAAAAAGAATATGTAAAGTGTGACAAAGTTTGTGAAAAGCAATAACACCCTTTCTTAGAGCAGATGTTAGTGCTGAAAAAAAGAGAAGCTGTTAAAAACACAAGCTCTATTTCAGAACTGAACCATAAGCAGAAACTTTCAAATATAAATGCTAGTTAAAAACAAATGTTCCATATATAGCATGATAATTTTAATCGATTGGACAGTCTTCTCACAAAATGTGGCTTGTATTTTCAGAGTGAAAGAGGATGCTGGGAAAGGAGAGGTGATAAAGTCACTAGCTCTAATGGAAAATAGAGAAAAAGACAGTTATTATCTAGTTCATCAGTAATGACTCAGCTTCTCCTTGCATTTCTTGTTTTAATCTTTTGACTTCACAATATAATATAAGAGAGTTCAGTGAGTTTTCTGGGAACTGGCTTATGGGCAGAAGATAATAAAATGTTTTTTCTAATTTCTTTCTGTCCTGGTTATTTTACAACTAATTGTATTTTAATTCTACTCATGGACATTTGTTTTTATTTATTTAAAAGCAAAACATATTTTTTTCTTCCAGCTTCTGTGTGGCTAATACAGTTTTTAAAACATCATGCTGCTTAGCATAAAATGTTATTATTTCAGATAGAAACACCGTTTTCCAAACAATTTTGTTCAAATGGACTGCTTATGTAAAAGCTACGAAAACAAATCTCATTGAGACAAATATCCATCAAGCCATGTGAGGTCATTATTACTGCTTTGTTTTGGAGGCAGAATAGCAAAACCTGTGGAAGCCAATGTTTCTTTAACTTCAGGTCCTGAGACGATGTAATAATGGAGTTTAATATTTTTATTACATACATCTACCTAAATGCAGGAAAGAGAGGTATAACCAAACAAAATTTAAAGTAGAAGCATCAGTTTAAACAATGTCTAAACCAGTTCCCATTAAAAATAAGGAACTATACTGCTTCATTTCTATGCACATAAAACTGAATGCATCTGTTTTTTCTGAAAATGACCAAATTCAGATCTAGGCACACACAGACAAATAGTCCTGTAGTAAACATGGGTCTGAAATTACAGCATGACTACTACTACTACTGCTACTATGCATTCATGTGCATGCTCTGGCATGGTGGTAAACACAAGTAAGTTCTCCTGTCAGACACAGTTGGTAAGCAGAAACTACGAGCATGAACACAGGTGGTTACTCATCACAGTTGAGGCCTTGGCACCCTGGCTTGCTTCTTTAAACCTCTTCCTAGAAACCTGCTGTTCCTTTATGGCATATAGGCCTTAATCAGCCCTTGGTAACGTGAGTTAAAACTGTATTGGATTTCACTATCAAAAAAAAGAAAAGCCACAAAACCCCATTGTTAACAATTTGTCTTACGCATCTCAGTCCTGAACACTTTTCCCAGTAATACAAAACTGGGTAGCCTTGTGTATGTGTATCTCATCTGTAGCCAGCGTGACAATATGATTTCATTCGCCTTTCACTGCTTTTGGAAAAACCTGTGTGAACAGGAGGACTCCTGGCAGTGCTCATCCAACCATGTAAAGAAAGAAAGGCTATGGCCAACCAAGAGCCTTAGTTGGTGCTTTTTGATAAACTGATTTAATTTACCTTGCACTGCAGCAGGCTACAACTGGGTGTATAAGAAAATGTGCACCCAAAGTACATCTTGAGCATGAAGAAAGGAGATAGCAGGAGCTGAGTCCAAGATTCAAACTAGGAATCTAATCCACATGCTTTCCTTCCCATTCTCAAATTTAGTCAAGGGAAAAGGATATATTTTCAGATGAAAAAAACAGGCAAGTTAATACGGTTCACAACAGCTGTACAGGAAAGTGTCCCAAGTGCCAGAGTTCATAGGGGAAAATAATCTGTGGTGACAAGGCCAGAGACACAATCAACAGGATAAGCAATGGAAAAACACACATCAGAGAAGATTTGACAAGTGACATTGTTATTAACAAACAAACAGGAGGTCTGCTCACCAGCTCAGCACAAAAATTTCAGTACAGTAATGAAGCTTCTATAAAGCTTCAGAGAGACAGGTGACACAGACCACTATTACACAGTCTGTAGCGTATTCCAACATCTCTGAGACACTGAAAATAGTGAATTATAGGGACACCTACTCCAGAAGCTCTCAGAGCAGGCTTGTAATTCATACTCTGAAACAGCTGGAAGGTCTTTCTAGCTATTATTTGAATGCAATGGAGCACTGAATACATTAATTCAGTTATTTTCCCCCCATATCCTAATCTATCTTACACATGTCTAAATAACATGATTGATTCATGCATTATTTATCTGGTGCCCAGGACTATGCCTGTCAAGGAATATAAACTTGGATTTAAAATGTGTCGAGATATATTTGGCGAAGCATGAAATTATTTGGAGTATTCATTAGCATCAAAGAGCCTTCCATGTTATGCCCACAAAACATGACACTTTAGGTCATAATTACTTCTTAATAACTTGTTATTTGTGTGTGCACAGGACAAAATAAACAACAGTGTGATCAGATCAGGCACTTTTGTTGTTCCTCTCATCTGTCCAATTATGATTCATTTTGCTAGGGGTGAAGTAAATGACTCAGGACTGAAATACATAGCAATCTCTGTTCCCCGTTAAACTTCAAGACACTGTGAGCAGATCAAATATTTCCCAATTTAAGGTCCCCCTCACAGGGGTCTTTGAGTTAGGATAGGCCTTATTTGTCTTCAGCTCCTGCATTTTCACCAAGTAATGTGCATGGGCAAGGGTTGGTAGAAGAAGTGCTCCCTTTTAATGGTCCACAAACCTTTAAAATTGTTATTTTCCCAAAAGCAACATGGACAGGCTGGAATGGTAGGATAGGCTTTCTCTTATTCAAAATATTCATGGGTAGAAAATGTAGAAATCAGTTACAGTTTCATCATATTAAGCCTGCCCTATTAATAAGGAAAATTATTTTCAAAGATTTTCACTGACAAAGCCCACTTTAAGTAAAGCATATATCACTGCTGAAAAACTAAAAAGTTAGTAAGTTTTTTTTTCTACTTTTGTGTTGCTTATTTTTACTAACCTGGCTTTGAATATTGGCCAATTCTTCATCAAGAGTTTAGAATAGATAGGTAATCTGAGCAGTATTTCCTCATTTTCCATCTTTTCATCATGCTTGCTCCTGCAGTAAATTCAGGATCATGTATTAATGACAGTACTATCTGTTCACTGAGTTCATAAAAAGAACATAGAACCATATAAGATTTCCTGAATCAATGCTTCTGTATCATTTCCCAAGCACATGTGCAACCATGACAGGTTTGGGATATCCCATTAAAACTCCCATAGCATATGAAATAGTGTCCAGTAGGAAACCTCAATGAGCAGCTCTCTTTGCAACAGTCCCCTAAAATCTTTGTTAGCATGGGAAAGAAGCCATTGTTCACTGCCAGATAAGCAGTGATTGCTGTGGTCAACAGATACTGATATGGCCACTATGCTTAAAGCAAGTGACCCCGTAATAAATCCTATTCCCAGGTACATATCCCATTGTGTAATGGCTTCGATGCCAGAAAACTGATCATATTCCTCAAGTGAAAATATCCTGGAGGTGAGAGTGAGAACAAATTGCCTTGATTTCTGACTGCAACAATTCCCACAGTCTCCTGACAGTCCTGGTTGACTCTGTGACTCAACAGCAACCCAGACCCTTTGGTTTGGAAAAAAGCTCTCATGGTCCAAGAGTATTGGATGTTCCTGAAAAATTGATGCAGAAGGCCAGCATCCCACGCCTTATAGAATGGCAAGAGAGAGAAAGTGATGAACTTTGATGTTATACTGAATGAGAAGGAAATAGCACAAACATGGAAAGGTCTGCCCTTAGGGAGCTCATTCTCTCTGTAGAGTGGTAAATAAGGTCAAAAGGAATTATACTTTAGTAAGGGCACGACAGACACAAATAAAAATGTGAGGATGTGAAAGGAATGAGGTTGCAACAGCCTCATAAGTTGTGCTTAGCTAATGTCTACCCCATGGGACTGAGCAGCAAGTCAAGGCTCTGTCAGGACTAAACTCAAATACAAATCGTTCTCCCTGTGGACTGTTTTTCATGACAAGCTGACTTTGACACAGGTCAGAAAGCATCTTGGCCCACTCAAATGCCTTGCCTGGACAGGCGGAGGAGCAGGACCCAAGGTTGCTCCAGGTTTACATGCCTGCCCCTGCAGGAAGGACATCCTGTAGCCATGGATGGTACTAATGGCATCCTGGAGGCATCCTGTGCCTGGAGGCACCAATGAGTAGCTCAATGGGGACAAGCCCTTCTGGAACTATTGGAACGCCTTTCAGCAGTATCCAGGGAGCATGCCCATGTTACTAATGAATGAGATCAACATCATAGGTTCAGCATCAGAAAGGTTTTATTCGCCTGCAAGCAGCAGCAAACATGGAATAAAAACTGCAAAAATCAGTTTCTGAAAGGGAATTTTCAACTGGCTTTGTTTGTACTTTGTATTGACATTATGGTGATTTACATGAATCAGAAAAGACATTATCATGGCATAAAGGCGATACATAAGAAGGAGCTGGAAAAGACCAGTATACATCACAAAGCATGCTGGCTATCCAGCCTCACCTCAGAAAGCCTCAGAGGTCCTTACTCCAGCGAGCACTGGCACTGACTACAGTAGGGCTGGTTTTGGACAAGAATTAATAACAATGAAAAGGTTTACAGAGCTTGACCTCCACTTATGCTCTAATTGTCACACTGTTGCACAAACTTTCATACTGGAATAAAAGTGAGATATGAAATGAGAGAGCAGTTAAGAAAAGACAGTAAGAAAGGAGTTGCAACTCACAGATGCTACCAGTAAATCGAGTTTATTTCCATTTCCACTACCTATTTGATGAAGGCTAGATGAACTCACCTCCAGAAGACTTCCTTTATTTCACTGAGCAATACAATATCAGCAAATATACCAAACAAGAAAATCTTCTTCCTAGTGTTACAGCTTCCCAACCCTTTTCTCATTTTCTAAAATCATTTTATTTGTTGCTGTTTGGCTAAACATTACAGGTAGGGTGCTTTTCTCTAATTTTAAATTCACTCGAAGTCATAACTTATGGCAGGTGAGTGCAGCTATGATTAATGGACCAAATCTCTTCTGTTCAAGTTCCCACTGCATTTCACTCTGCAGTACCTGAGCACTCAGCACCATCTCTGGCCAGCTGCGCAAAGTACAAGCTTAAATTCAAATACACAGAAATCCTCAGTATGAAATTCATAGGACTTAGGAGACAGTAAGTTACTGTGAAGATTTTGCAGACAAAAAGGCACTTGCTTGTCTGGAACATGAGGTGTCTGCAGAAGTGAAATACATGTGAAATCAGATCTTGTTCTTTCTAGAAAACTCTATATTTCTATAAATTTCTGTATTATGCATTATGCTTTTCAATTTGTCTTTTTGTTTCTCCTTTATCTAAGAAGCATTAAAACCTTGTGCTTCCTTTTGCAGGATGGCAATGTTTTCTGCCTTTAGATAAATCTACCATGTAATAGCTGCAGAAAGATGGACTAAGGATGGAGAAGCTGTTAGGAAGAAATCCCTATTGGCATTTGAACCCTTTTCTCCTGCTTTGCTCCTTACCATAATGAACCAAATGTAAGCCACAGATCCAAAAGCTCATTCTTACAGATGAAAATACTGAATATGATCTTATGCATCAGAATTAAAAAAAAAATGCCCTTCCCAAATGTCTACCCTATACTGAAGGGTATACATCTTTCCTTCATAAACTGAAGTGTAAATATACTTGAAGGACAAAGGTAATGTCTTGAATCTAATTTGCATATCACTTTTTCTTTCAAATCATGGGAAAAATCAAGTTTAACTTATTTGGTTGCATTATTTTGGGGCTGGAGGTTGAATAATACGCAGGAAATATGAAATGCCCAGAGTAGAAAAATGATTCCTTATATAGGCTGAAACAGGCATACACCCTTCCCACACACAGATAAACACACATATATATATACACCTATGAAAAAACTACAATTTTAGGGTTGTGTGGCTTAGATTAAGCCTTAATCACTGCAAGCAGTTTTATTCACATCTGCTTTTCTTCCCATGGTCTCAAATGCAAGCTTAGGAAAGCACAAGAGGAAAACAAGATCTTCAACTGCATTTGCATGCACATAGGACAAGGATAGTAACCTCCTACGTAGGAGCCTGTGTAAAGCACAAAAGTATTATTTCAATTGCACATTAAATTCTGGTCCCTGACCCAAAATGACCCAGAAATTCACACTGAAGCAAACTTAACACAACTCTCCATTTCCATCTTCATTCTATCATCTCATGATCTATAGCATTCGAATGTTTTTCTTCTCACTACAAACATATGATCACATCATTGGTTTAAATGGTTTATCAAAAACAGGATTGACTCATTAGAGAAATTTCAGATTTCAAACCTACAGAGGCTTAACTGGTAATTTAGAAAAAAAGTCTTATCATAATCTAAGTGCACAACATTATTGTCATTACCTTTTATTAACAGTTATTCTCTCAGCTATGGAAAAAGAGCCTAAGAAAACAAATGTCAAAGAGCTCAGCCTGAAGAAAGGGAGAAACTTGACAGAGTGTGTGGCATGTCTTCATTCAACTGGGGGTTTCTGCATCTCTATTGTATTGCAAATTTTATGATTTTAAGCCACTATAGGGCTGTAGATTGATGGTAGGGTAGCTACAACACCTTTCTGAAATGTGGTTCCAAATTGTATGTTACAAAGAAGAGAACAATTAACAGTAATTCAGTGGTCAACCTGAATTGCAGGCCTATATTATGTAAAAAAGGCATGTTTATGCATGCAGAAATCACAGCAGAATGCCTGCTTGCTTTTAAAAAGTACAGAAGCAACTACAAGGACAATAAACATCAGGATCCTGAAGTTTGTGCCTCATTTGTGCCTTGTAAGACAATTCAAAGCAATACAGTGTCTCCTAACATCATATTGGAGTTCTGGCTCAGTAATAACTTTACGGGAAATATGACACCCAAATCATCAGCATCACTTACGGATGGTATATCATTCCCTTAGAGTATTTCTCAATTACAAGTAATGTAACACCTCAAGAAAACAGCATGGTACATGGTGTCCTCATCGAGCTTCTTAGTACAGCTTAGATACAAAAATTCCATGCATTACTTAAGAGACCTCTTAGTAAATTCTTGCAATTGGGATACAGTGACAGCTACTTAGCTGTTGTTTATTGTTGTAAGTCCAGTGACAGTTTGTCCCATATCCTCTTACAGCTGAGTTCTTTTAATTGGCTTTGGATGCTTTTTGGCTGTTGCTTAGGGAAATAACCCAAACAGACAGAAATGGTATCCCTTATACAGCAGAAAGACAGTATTAATTTTTGGCATTCCTGGTTTTTATCTTTCCTTCCAGTTGTTTGATGAATATCAGAGTAAACAGCAGAAAAACAGAATCAAAATACTCAAACTAATCCTGAAATTATGTATAGCCCCTACTAATGCCTCTGACTTCTATCACACAGGATTGAGACTCCACTGGCATCTGACAGAGAGGAGCATGTGCCAGAAGTGAAGTCTTAGAGAGACTGACCAGATTTGCAGTCAGTATAAATCATCAAAGCTCCAGTGGATTTCATACTTCTGCAAATAAATGAAGATGGCCTATAGCTTCAGAGAAGACAATCTGCAGCTGCTCTTTATGAAATCTTTGTATAAAACCTTAACATTTAGTCATGAAACAATAGCAAGACACTAACTACAAGGCAGTAAAAGAAAGATCTGAAAGGATAGCATGACAAAGCAGAGACAAATATGTACAACAGATACAAATGTTTCAGAGCTAAAAAGCAAGTGCTACTCCCTTGACATTTCTTTTCTGTCAAAATATAATTAAATAGCAAAATGTGTTTCAGTAATGCATATAATTATGTCTGCAGCTGTCTCCACATATTTGCTTGAAGTGACAAAAATAAAGGCATTCCCAGGTGCTAATGTTGACTAATCAATCTACTATTAACAGGTAACACACCTTCTACTGAAAGAAAAGAAAAGGGCATTTTCCCAAATCAGTCAGTGCATCAGTCAAGAAGTCAATCAAGAGAAATAGGGATAGTAGAAGCATTAGATATGTACCACAGGCCCTGAATTAATGTGAATTACTAGAATTAAAAGAATACTTCTACCAAAAAGTCACTATTACCCAAGCTCCTGCAAGAAAGGTAATACTATTGATCACATTTCTTGAAAAGCCTGAATCATAACTTTTGCATATTATTTTTCAGTACAGAGGGAGAAATTATGAGCTGCGACATGCAGAACTGTCAAACTGACACCCTCCTCCTCAACCTTGACAGAAGACTGTTTTACCATTGCTTCCCTTGCCCCGAAAACTAAGAGAAATTCATCCAGGAATGGGAAACGCGGAAAAGAATTTCAAATACACATATGAGTAAGTGAAAGGCACAGCAGCAGACCCTGGTCAACCATTCACAGTGCATACTGGTTTGCCTTGCAAGCACTGAGAAAATAGAAAAGGCTCCACTATAGTCATTTAGGGCAATCCCTGCATCTTATGCCTTCCATTCTTAAATTTGGAGCCAAAATCATGGCTAAGAGTCCCAGAAAGACCGTTCAAATGTTTGTGCCAATTGGGAAGAGCCTGGCACGTCTAGTTTCTGTTCTGAGATTACTTCGGATTTATTGCCTCCTACTAGGAAACAAGTAGGATGTTGGTCAGAGTCCTCTGACTTGTAACTCACATAGTCCCTGCTCTGCAACTGCAGCAACACAGCAGTGCCGGCACTGAAGGGAACTGCTCCAGGTCAGAACAGAAGGCATCAGGTTAGCTGAAGTGCTGTAGGCATTAGGGTGAAAATAGTGAACCCAGTAGAGAATCCTAAATTCCATCTAGGTCCTACCTTAATTGTCATAATCTTTGTCTAGGTGCTGCTTTTCTCTCCCTATAGAAATCTTGCACCTGAGCAGCAGGCATGAAAATCTCCAGTTGTTTTTGTGGTATTCTTATTGTACTCTTCCTCTCCTTCAGACATTTCTAACTGTCCTTCAATGGCTCCACACACTAGTTACCTCATTTATTGTAACCCTAATGCAATGGTCATATCAGAACATGAACTTGGCTTGCTGATCAGCCAAGCAGCCCTTGTCTTCAAAGGGAAAAATATTCCTAATAGAACAAAACAAACAAGCAAGCAAACAAACAAACAAAAACCAAGACAAAAATAAAGTAGGTAAATGAGCAGGGTTTATAAACTCTGTATAAACATCGCTGATTTCTGTTGGGTTATTTCATTAGCTCCATTTTTAATTCATGTACAGATAAAGGTTAAATTTCTGAAAAGTGGTTTCTATTAGCTGTGGAAATATTATAATTCAGTTTTTCTCACAATAAATGTAATGCTCAGGGAGTCCTTTATATGGATCCAGTTCAGCAAAGCTCTTAAACTAATGTTTATACTGTAGTGATGCTATGTACAAAACAACATCATACATTTCTTGGGTTTTTTCCAAAATGGTTATTGGAATACCTACTTTGAGAGAAACATTTCCAATAACTATATACCATACCAAAAAAAAAAAAAAAAATCAATTAAAGAATTGTTAGGGTTTCTTCCCACCAATAAATAATCATATTGGCAAACAAACCGATCAAAAGCTCCTAGGGAAAAAGGATTTCTGTATCTATGTGGAATAAGTTACCTTTAAATCTTGCTCTACAACTAGGACTCATAATTCTACTGTACTTAATAGTAATAATAATAGTACTAACACTCTGATCCTTGCTTTCAAAGATATCTCCTTTCACACACAGTGACTGCAGTGGTATCCTACCTTCACCCAAAAGGTGAAGCTTCTTGTACAACTGTATGTCAGGAGAATTAAGGAAGTGCACTTTCTCAGCAAATGCACCTGAATGCTGCTCTGCCTACCCTATCCTAAATGAACACAATCAGAGAAAGCTTTTCAGTACTTCCTAGCACACACACTCCCTGGGCATCATAAGGAACCTGGACCGTATCGCAACCAATCCCACTCTGCATCCTACTGAGCAACATCTTAGCAATGACAGCTGCAGCAAAAATTGTGGAGATGGACAGAAAACAATGTGTCAACCTTTTAGATATTTTAGACATTTAGCAATATGTTTTGACATACTGCTAAATGAAAATGGGGAAAAAAAAGGAAAAAAAAGAAAAGTTTAATGCCTTTGGGTTTCTTTGATGCATTTTAATAATTTTTCTGGCCAGATAGCCAATGATAATACTTCAACTGTATCAACTTTTCTTAGCAAGTAATGTTTCAACAAAAAGAAACCCACAAGCAGTTAAGGGGAGAAATTGTGAATGGTGATTTTTATGTTAAACCACTGTGCACTTTTGGAAAAGAAAAGAAGGTAAAAGAAGTGAAAATCCAGGATAGCTTGTTTTCCCATGAGTCAAAGGCATTGGCTCTTGTATTCCCATGTCACTTTGCCATCAATAAGCTGTTGCTAGGATGTGAACGTTTCCATGGCAATGAGTGAACTCTTCAGCTTCACTAACAGCGCTGCTCTCTCCATACACACCCCCTTTCGTATTTGGAGACTATTTATTTTTTCATGCCGCTGGAACAAAGATGGAAATGAATACAGAACAAGACGGGCAAATCCTGCACCAGTTTAAAAACCTATGAAGGCCTGAGGACTTCAGTGTGACTTCAGGTAATGTCACTGAGAACAGATAATGGCTTTAGCCATAGTTTGCCGCTTCTTTCTTCCATGTCATGCTTCTCACACGGAGCAGAGCACTGTATCGGGCTCAGAAAATGGCCTCAAACCTGAACGCCAGCAGCTTGTTCAGAGGAAGCTGAACTTTAAGCGCCGGCTCTGCTGGGCTTGGACGATTTCGGGCCGCAGCCAGAGGCGCAGAGGCCGGGCTGCGATTGCCACCTGTTGGGTCTGAAATCGCAACTGCAGGGCCGGGAGCCCGGCGGGGCTGCCCTGC